>SJYQ01000302.1:76516-139126 GCA_006410935.1 Redunca redunca
TGCTATTCTTTGGAACTCTGCATTCAGATGCTAATATCTTTCCTTTTCTCCTTTGCTTTTCGCCTCTCTTCTTTTCACAGCTATTTGTAAGGCCTCCCCAGACAGCCATTTTGCTTTTCTGCATTTCTTTTCCATGGGGATGGTCTTGATCCCTGTCTCCTGTACAATGTATCGAACCTCATTCCATAGTTCATCAGGCACTCTATCAGATCTAGGCCCTTAAATCTATTTCTCACTTCCACTGTATAATCATAAGGGATTTGATTTAGGTCATACCTGAATGGTCTAGCGGTTTTCCCACCCCTCATCCAAGGTAAGGAGCAGCTGCTGTGCTTTGCTGGAGCAGCCGTGAAGAGATAACCCACGCCCAAGGTAAGAGAAACGAAGTAAGATGGTAGGTGTTGCAAGAGGGCATCAGAGGGCAGACACACTGAAACCATACTCACAGAAAACTAGTCAATCTAATCACACTAGGACCACAGCCTTATCTAACTCAATGAAACCAAGCCATACCTGCGGGGCACGGGCGGGTCATGGTGGAGAGGTCTGACTGGAGAAGGGAATGGCATGCCACTTCAGTATTCTTGCCTTGAGAACCCCATGAACAGTATGAAAAGGCAAAATGATAGGATACCAAAAGAGGAACTCCCCAGGTCATTAGGTGCCCAATATGCTACTGGAGATCAGTGGAGAAATAACTCCAGAAAGAATGAAGGGATGGAGCCAAAGCAAAAACAATACCCAGTTGTGGATGTGACTGGTGATAGAAGCAAGATCCAATGCTGTAAAGAGCAATATTGCATAGGAACCTGGAATGTCAGGTCCATGAATCAAGGCAAATTGGAAGTGGTCAAATAAGAGATGGCAAGGGTGAACGTCGACATTCTAGGAACCAGTGAACTAAAATGGACTCAAATGGATGAATTTAACTCAGACGACCATTATATCTACTGCTGCAGGCAGGAATCCCTCAGAAGAAATGGAGTAGCCATCATGGTCAACAAAAGAGTCTGAAATGCAGTACTTGGATGCAATCTCAAAAACGACAGAATGATCTCTGTTCGTCTCCAAGGCAAACCATTCAATATCACAGTAATCCAAGCCTATGCCCCAACCTCTAACGCTGAAGAAGCCGAACGGTTTTATGAAGACCTACAAGACCTTTTAGAACTAACACCCAAAAAAGAAATCTTTTTCATTATAGGGGACTAGAATGCAAAAGTAGGAAGTCAAGAAACACCTGGAGTAACAGGCAAATTTGGCCTTGGAATGCGGAATGAAGCAGGGCAAAGACTAAATAGAGTTTTGCCGAGAAAATGCACTGGTCATAGCAAACACCCTCTTCCAACAACATAAGAGAAGACTCTACACATGGACATCACCAGATGGTCAACACCGAAATCAGACTGATCATACTCTTTGCAGCCAAAGATGGAGAAGCTCTATACAGTCAACAAAAACAAGACCGGGAGCTGACTGTGGCTCAGATCATGAACTCCTTATTACCAAATTCAGACTTAAATTGAAGAAAGTAGGGAAAACCACTAGACCATTCAGGTATGACCTAAATCAAATCCCTTATGATTATACAGTGGAAGCGAGAAATAGACCCAGCACAGCCAAAAATAAATAAACAATAAAATGAAATTATATTTTTAAATAATCACTGTTGTGTCCTTCTTTTTCAAAGTAACTCCTCTAGTGCTTTACCATTAAAAACTGTAATAAGACTGCAAAGAACCAAACAGTCTTGTAACAGATAAAGTTGGAGGTGTCCCAAACCCACTTATTACAAAAGCTACAGCAACCAAAACAGTATGGCACTGGCATAAAGACAGACATAGACAAAAGATATACAGTGCTCTTGGACTGGAGAATCAATATTGTCAAAATGAATACATGACCCAAGGCAATCTACAAATTCAAAGAAATCCCTATCAAATTACCAATAGCATTTTTCACAGAACTAGACAAAAGAAACCTAAAATTTATATGGAAACACAAAAGACTCCAAATAGCCAAACCAATCCTGAGAAAGAAAAATGGATCTTGAAGAATCAGACTCCTTGACTTCAGACTATACTACAAAGCTACAATAATCAAAGCAGTATGGTACTGAACTTCCCTCGTAGTCCAGTGGTTAAGACTCTGCACTTGCAATGCAAGGGCTACAGCTCTGATCTCTGGTCAGCGAACTGACCTCCCATGCCATGCTGTGTGGCTAAAAAACAGCATGGCATTTGCCCAAAGATAGAAAAACAGATCAACACAACAGGATAGAAAGCCGAGAAATAAACTCATGCACCTATGGTCAACTAATCTACAACAAAGAAGGCAAGAGAAATATACAATGGAGAAAGACAGTCTCTTCAATAAATGGTACTGGAAAAGCTGGACAGCTACATGTGAAAAATGAAATCAGAACATCACTAACACCATAAACAAAAATAAGCTTGAAATGGATCAAAGACTTAAATGTAAGGCTGGACACCATAAACCTCTTAGAGGAAAACAAAGGCAGAATACTCTGACATAAATTGCAGCAATATCTTTCTTGATTCACCTCCTAGAATAATGAAAATAAAAAACAAAAACAAACAAATGGGACCTAATTGAATTTGAAAGCTTCTGCACAGAGAAAGAAACCATAAAGAAAATGAAGACAACTCACAGAATGCAAGAAAATACTTGCAAACAAACAGCCTACCAACATGCAGCTGTATGTAAAAATAAAAAAGACCTCAATTAAAAAATGGGCAGAAGATCTAAACAGGTATTTCTCCAAAGAAGACATATAAGACTTCCCTCATAGTCCCGTGGTTAAAAATCTGCCTGCCAGTACAAAGAACACAGGTTTGTGTCTTCCCTGGTCCAGGAAGATTCCACGTGCCGTGGGGCAACTAAGTCTGTGCACCATAACTACTGAAGCCAGCATGCCCTGGAGCCCATGCTCTCTAACAAGAGAAGCCACTGCAATGAGAAGCCTGTGCACTGCAACTGGGGAGCAGCCCCTGCTTGTTTCAACTAGGGAGAACTAGAGGCCAGCAACAATGACCCAGCACAGTCAAACAAAAAAAGACATACAGATGGCCAAAAAAGCACATTAAAAGATACTCAATCAGAGAAATGCAAATCAAAACTATAATGAGGTATCACTTCATGACACTTAGAAAGTCTATCATCAAAAAATCAACAAATAATAAATGCTGGAGAGGGTGTGGAAAAAAGGGAACTCTCCTACACTGTTGATGGGAATATAAACTGGTACACCAGTATAGAGAACAGTATAGAGATGCCTTGAAAAACTAAAAATAGACCTACTGTATAATCAAGAAATCCCATTCCTGAGCACATACCAGGAGAAAATCATAATTTGAAAAGATACATGCACCCCAATGTTCACTGTAGCACTATTTACAATGACCAAGATGTGGAAGCAACCTAAATGTCCACTGACAGTTTAATGGATAAAGATGATGTGTTATTTATATACAATGGAATACTACCCAGCCACAAAAAGATGAAATAATACGATTTGCAGGACATGGATGACCTAGAGATTATCAAGTGAAGTCAGTGAGACAGAGAAAGATAAATATCGTATGATCTCTCTCATTATACAGAATCTTAAAAAAAGGTATAATTCTTATTTACACAAAAAATGTTTATTTGCTATTGCAATAACTAACATGTGTATACTTCTATGGGCTAAGTATTCTATATTAGCACACTTGATTCTCACAACAAGTGAAAAATAGACCCAAGGAAAACATGTAGGGGGAGAGAAAAGGGAGAAAGTCATCAGAACCCAGGACTAGGTGAAGAGGTCTTACACCAAAAGCTTGATCCATAAAAGGAAACATTAACAAACAGAACCTTACCAAATTAAAAACTTTTACTCAGCAAAAGATCCCACCAATAAGATGAAGAGACAAATCACAGACACGTTAGCTCCAGAAAATGTTCATGCAAAAACCTGTACACTGATGTTCACTGTGGCTTTATTGGTAATAACCAAAAAACTAGAAACAAACCAAATAGCCTTTATATTGTGATATATCCACACCATGGAGTACTACTCAACAATAAAGAGGGATGAGGTATTTATATATGCAACAACTTTGATGGGCTCCAAGGAAATTATGCCAAGTGAAAAAGGCTAATCTCAAAAAGTTATATACTACATGATATATATATATATAAATATATAAGAAACACAATTCTTGAAATGATAGTATTTATAGAGATGAAAAGCAGATGAATGGACGTCAGGAGTTAGGGTTTCGAGGGAAGGAATGGGGTGGCTACAAAGGAGTAGTGGGAGAGAGTTCTGAGATGGAGCAGTGCTGCTTCTTGACTGGAATGGTGGATTAGTAAGCTACACAAGCAGTAAAATGTCACAGAAGCACCTGTACACACAGACACAAAAGATGCGTGCAAAACAAGAAATCTGAATAAGCTCTGTGGAATTCCCCAATGTCAACTTCTTGGTTTAAATACTGTACTATAATTACATAAGTTGTTCACACTAGGGGAGAAAAGGGGTACATGGAACCTCCTTGTACATTTTTTTTTGAAACTTTCTTTGAATCTGTAAGTACGCTTAAGCTTTTTAATGTATGATTATTTTTAGTATTTTTATGTATTATATAACTACTTGCTGTGGTTAAGCAATAATGGTAAACAATACTTAGGCAGAGCTTGCTACATGGTCAGATACTCTATATTAGTGCATTTAATCCTCCTAGAAACCTCTTATGGGCTCAACTGTGTCCTCCTTAAATTTATATACTCAAGTCCTAACCCCAAAACCTCAGAACGTATTTGGAGACATGACCTTTGAAGAGGTAATTAAGCTAAAATGTGTCAGTAGGGTGGATACTAATCCAAAATGACTGATGTCCTTATACAAAGTGGAAATTAGGGCACAGAAACACCAGACATGCAAGCTCAGAAGAAAGACCATATAAAGACACAGTGAGAAGGGGGCCATCTGCAAGCCAAGGAGAGAAAGCCTCACAGGAACCAATCCTATTGACACCCTGATCTCGAACTTCTATCCTCTAGCGTTTTTGAGAAAATAAATTTTTCTTGTTTAAGCCACTCAGTCTATGTTACAGCAGCCCTAGGAAGCTGATGACAAACTTATATGATACTATTAGCAGTCTTCTTATTAGATGAAAAAACTGTAAGAGAAGTTTAGTCAACTTCCCAAGGTCGCCCAGCTGCCAAGAAGCAGTGCTAGGATCCAGACCTAAGCAACTTGGCTTCAAAATATGTACCACTGTCTTCAGCTATACTCTAGAAATATTCATATACTATGCTACTATCGTTCACCTGTACTCTAGATATACTGGTATAGAGTCATCTGCACATTCAGCGGTATCTTTTAAAAATACTGAACTTGGCAGACATTCTTCGGATAAACTCCCTGAAACAAAATAATTGGCCATTTTCAAATATTTTTACTTTAACTTAAACATACATACCGGAGAAGGCAATGGCACCCCACTCCAGTACTCTTGCCTAGAAACTCCCATGGGCGGAGGAGCCTGGTAGGCTGTAGTCCATGGGGTCGCTAAGAGTCGGACACGACTGAGTGACTTCACTTTCACTTTCACTTTTCACTTTCATGCATTGGAGAAGGAAATGGCAACCCACTCCATTGTTCTTGCCTGGAGAATCCCAGGGACGGAGGAGCCTGGTGGGCTGCCATCTCTGGGGTCGCACAGAGTCGGACACGACTGAAGCAACTTAGCAGCAGCAGCAAACATATATACATATACTCATAAATGAGATTAGGTTATACTTTGACTTACTCTATGTGTCAGATTTTGTTATCCGAGTTTATTTATACCTATGTCATTATTTAACATGAGAATTATTTATTTCCTAAAAGGTGAGGACAGACCACCACTAACTAGGGAGTGGGTTTTTTTTTGGCACTGCTTCAAAGGAGTAGGAGGAAGAGGAGGAGAAAATAATTTTGTAATCACCTTGATTTTTTCTTGGTTATAGGAGTCTATTCTGATTTTTACATCTTATTTTTGTCAATATTAATATCTACTATCTTGGATGGAAATTAACTACTTTCACTAAGATTTTCATATTAATATCATGTAACTTGTAACTTACAAATAGCTGTGAAAAGAAGAGAAGCGAAAAGCAAAGGAGAAAAGGAAAGATATAAGCATCTGAATGCAGAGTTCCAAAGAATAGCATGAAGAGATAAGAAAGCCTTCTTCAGTGATCAATGCAAAGAAATACAGGGAAACAACAGAATGGGAAAGACTAGAGATCTCTTCAAGAAAATTAGAGATACCAAGGGAATATTTCATGCAAAGATGGGCTCGATAAAGGACAGAAATGGTAGGGACCTAACAGAAGCAGAAGACATTAAGAAGAGGTGTCAAGAATACACAGAAGAACTGTACAAAAAAGATCTTCATGGCCCAGATAATCATGATGGTGTGATCACTCACCTAGAGCCAGACATCTTGGAAAGTGAAGTCAAGTGGACCTTAGAAAGCATCACTACGAACAAAGCTAGTGGAGGTAATGGAATTCCAGTTGAGCTCTTTCAAATCCTGAAAGATGATGCTGTGAAAGTGCTACACTCAATATACCAGCACATTTGGAAAACTCAGCAGTGGCCACAAGACTGCAAAAGGTCAGTTTTCATTCCAATTCCAAAGAAAGGCAATGCCAAAGAATGCTCAAACTACCGCACAATTGCACTCATCTCACATGCTAGTAAAGTAATGCTCAAAATTCTCCAAGCCAGGCTTCAGCAATACGTGAACCGTGAACTTCCAGATGTTCAAGCTAGTTTTAGAAAAGGCAGAGGAACCAGAGATCAAACTGCCAACATCCGCTGGATCACGGAAAAAGCAAGAGAGTTCCAGAAAAACATCTATTTCCGCTTTATTGACTATGCCAAAGCTTTTGACTGTGTGGATCACAATAAACTGTGGAAAATTCTGAAAGAGATGAGAATACTAGACCACCTGACTTGCCTCTTGAGAAACCTGTACGCAGGTCAGGAAGCAACAGATAGAACAACAGACTGGTTCCAAATAGGAAAAGGAGTACATCAAGGCTGTATATTGTCACCCTGCTTATTTAACTTATATGCAGGGTACATCACGTGAAACGCTGGGCTGGATGAAGCACAAGCTGGAATCAAGATTGCCGGGAGAAATATCAATAACCTCAGATATGCAGATGACACCACCTTTATGGCAGAAAGTGAAGAACTAAAAAGCCTCTTGATGAAAGTGAAACAGGAGAGTGAAAAAGTTGGCTTAAAGCTCAACATTCAGAAAACGAAGATCATGGCATCTGGTCCCATTGCTTCATGGGAAATAGATGAGGAAATAGTGGAAACAGTGTCAGACTTTATTTTTTTGGGCTCCAAAATTACTGCAGATGGTGACTGCAGCCATGAAATTAAAAGATGCTTACTCCTTGGAAGGAAAGTTATGACCAACCTAGATAGCATGTTAAAAAGCAGAGACATTACTTTACCAACAAAGGTCCGTCTAGTCAAGGCTATGGTTTTTCCTGTGGTCATGTATGGATGTGAGAGTTGGACTGTGAAGAAAGCTGAGTGCCAAAGAATTGATGCTTTTGAACTGTGGTGTTGTAGAAGACTCTTGAGAATCCCTTGGACTGCATGGAGAGCCAACCAGTCCATTCTGAAGGAGATCAGTCCTGGGTGTTCTTTGGAAGAACTAATGCTGAAGCTGAAACTCCAATACTTTGGCCACCTCATGTGAAGAGTTGACTCACTGGAAAAGACTGATGCTGGGAGGGATTGAGGGCAGGAGGAGAAGGGGACGACAGAGGATGAGACGGTTGGATGGCATCACTGACTCGATGGACACGAGTCTGAGTGAACTCCAGGAGTTTGTTGTGATGGACAGGGGGGCCTGGCGTGCTACAATTCATGGGTTCGCAAAGAGTTGGACATGACTGAGCGACTGAACTGACTGAAATGAACTTGTAACTTCATAAGCAACAATAGAGTCCAAAAGGCAGTACTTCGGTGCAATCTCAAAAACAACAAAATGATCTCAGTTCATTTCCAAGGCAAACTATTCAATTTCACAGAAATTCAAGTCTATGACCCAATCACTAAAACTGAAGAAGCAGAAGTTAAATGGTTCTATGAAGACCTACAAGACCTTATAGAATTAACACCAAAACAAAAAGGTGCCCTTTTCCTCATAGGGGACTGGAAGGCAAAAGTAGGAAGTGAAGAGACACCTGGAGTAACAGGGAAGTTTGGCTTTGGAGTACAAAAGGAAACAGGGCAAAGGCTAAAAAAGTTTTGCCAAAAGAACACACTGGTGATAGCAAACAGCCTCTTCCAACAACACAAAGACAACTACACATGGACATCACCAGATGGTTAATACCAAAATCAGATTGATTATATTCTTTGCAGCTGAAGACGGAGAAGCTCTATACAGTCAGCAAACACAAGATGTGGAGCTGACTGTGACTCAAATCATGAGCTCCTTATTGCAAAATCCAGGCTTAAACTGAAGAAAGGAGGGAAAACCACTAGGCCATTCACATATGACCTAAATCAAATTCCTTTTGATTATATAGTGGAGGTGACAAATAGATTCAAGGGATTAGACCTGATAGAGCACCTGAAGAACTATGGATGGAGATTCTTAACATCGTACAGGAGGCAGTGAGCAAAACCATCTCCAAGGAAAAGAAATGCAAGAAGGAAAAAATGGTTGAGGAGTCCTTACCAACAGCTGAGAAGAGAAACAAAAGGTAAAGGAGAAAGGAAAAGATAGTACCAATCTGAATGCGGAGTTCCAGAGTACAGCAAGGAGAGATAAAAAACCTTTCTTAAGGGAACAATGCAAAGAAATAGGAAAACAATAGGATGGGAAAGACTAGAGATCTCTTCAAGAAAACTGGAGATACGAAGGGAACATTTCATGCAAAGACGCGCACGATAAAGAATGGAAATGGCATGGACCTAACAGAAGTAGAAGAGATGGCAAGAATACCCACAACAATTATACAAAAAAGGTCTCAATGACCTGGATAAGGGCTCCCCTCACGGCTCAGCTGGTAAAGAATCTGTCTGCAATGTGGGAGACCTGGGTTCCATCCCTAAGTTGGGAAGATCCACTGGAGAAGTGAATAAAATACTCACTCCAGTATTCTGGCCAGGAAAATTCCATGGACTGTATATGTATAGTCCATGGGCTCTCAAAGAGGTGGACACGACTGAGCAGATAACCACAATGGTGTAGTCACTCACCTAGAGCCAACATCCTGGAGTGTAAAGTCAAGCGGGCCTTACGAAGCATTACTACGAACAAAGCTAGTGGAGGTGATAGAATCCAGCTGAACTATTTCAAATCCTAAAAGATGATGCTGTTAAAATGCTGCATTCATTATGCCAGCAGTGGCAACAGGAATGGAAAAGGTCAGTCTTCATTTCAATTTCAAAGAAAGGCAATGCCAAAGAATGTTCAAACTACTGTACAATTATGCTCATTTCACATGCTACTAAGGTAATGCTCAAAATCCTTCAAGCTAGGCTTCAACAGTATGTAAACCGAGAATTTCCAGATGTACAAGCTGGATTTAGAAAAAGCAGAGGAACCACAGATCAAACTGCCCACATTTGTTGGGTCACAGAGAAAGCAAAGAAATTCCAGAAAAGCATCTACTTCTACTTTACTGACTACACAAAAGACTTTGTGTGGATCACAACAAGAAACTGGAAAATTCTTAAAGAGATGAGAATACCAGACCACCTTATCTGTCTTCTTAGAAACCTTTATGCAGGTCAAGAAGCGACAGAACCAGACATGGAATAACAGACTGGTTCAAAATTGGGAAAGGAATATGTCAGTTTGTACACTGTCACCCTGTTTATTTAACTTATACACAGAGTACATCATGAGAAATTCCATAAGGTGGAATCAGGATTGCCAGAAGAAATATTAACAACCTCAGATATGTAGATGATACCTCTCTAATGGTATAAAGGGAAGAGGAACTTTATAAACAGCTTCTTGATGGGGGTGAAAGAGGAGAGTGAAACAGCTGGCTTAAAACTCAACATTCAAATAAATGAAGATCATGATATTTGGTCACATAGTTTCATGGCAAACAGATGGAGAAAAAAATGGAAACAGTGACAGACTTTATTTTCTTAGGCTTCAGAATCACTGTGGACAGTGACTGCAGCCACGAAATTAAAAGTGCTTGCTCCTTAGAAGGAAAGCTATGACAAACCTAGATATCATATTAAAAAGCAGAGATATAACTTTGACAACAAAGGTCTGTATAGTCTAAGCTATGGTTTCTCTAGTAGTCATGTACAGATGTTGAGTGTTGGAGCATAAAGAAGGCTGAGCACCAAAGAATTGAAGCTTTTGAAATGTGGTGCTGGAGAAGACTCTTGAGAGTCCCTTGGACAACAAGATCAAACCAGTCAATCCTAAACAAAATCAACCCTGAATACTCATTGGAAGGACTGACACTGAGGTTGCAGCTCCAATACTTTGGCCACCTAATGTGAAGAGCCAATTCATTGGTAAAGATCCTGATGCTGGAAAAGACTGACGGCAGGAGAAGGAGGGGGACAGAGGACGAGAGGGTTGGATGGCATCAGTGACTCAATGGACATGAGTTTGAGCAAACTCTAGGAGATAGTGAAAGGACAGGGAAGGCTGACATGCTACAGTCCATGGGGTCACAAAGAGTTGGACTGGATTTAGCGACTGAACGACATAATATAACTAACAGCATCCACTTCCAGTTTTCTCTTTCTGTCTAAGTCCTCACTCTCCTTTGTCATATCCCATTTACTTTCTCCATTTCTCCCTTTGTTTTCTAATTTTACAACTCTAGATTTATTAGTTCCTCATCTTCAACATTCAGAAAACTAAGATCATGCCATCTGGTCCCATCATTTCATGGGAAATAGATGGGGAAACAGTGGGCACAGTGTCAGACTTTATTTTGGGGGGCTCCAAAATCACTGCAGATGGTGACTGAAGCCATGAAATTAAAAGATGCTTACTCCTTGGAAGGAAAGTTATGACCAACCCAGATAGCATATTGAAAAGAAGAGACATTACTTTGCCAACAAAGGTCCATCTAGTCAAAGCTATGGTTTTTCCTCTGGTCATGTATGGATCTGAGAGTTGGACTGTGAAGAAAGCTGAGCACCGAAGAATTGATGCTTTTGAACTGTGGTGTTGGAGAAGACTCTTGAGAGTCCCTTGGACTGCAAGGAGATCCAACAGTTCATTCTAAAGGAGATCAGTCCTGGGTGTTCACTGGAAGGACTGATGCTGAAGCTGAAACTCTATTACTTTAGCCACCTCATGCGAAGAGTTGAGACTCATTGGAAAAGACTCTGATGTTGGGAGGGACTGGGGGCAGGAGGAGAAGGGGACGACAGAGGATGAGATGGCTGGATGGCATCACGGACTCAATGGAGTCCTGGAGTTTGAGTGAACTCCAGGAGTTTGTGATGGACAGGGAGGCCTGGCGTGCTGCGATTCACGGGGTAGCAAAGAGTCGGACACGACTGAGCAACTGAACTGAACTGAACTGAATCTTCAATCTACTGAAAGTCAGTCTTTGACACAACAGTTTGTTTTTTTGAACATAGCTCAGTCGGTAAAGAATCTGCCTGCAATGCAGGAGATCTGGGTTCGATTCCTGGGTTGGGAAGATCCCCTGGAGAAGGAAATGGCAATCCACTCCGGTATTCTTGCCTGGAAAATCCCATGGACAGAGGAGCCTTGTGGGCTACAGTCCATGGAGTCACAAAGAGTCAGACACAACTTAGCGACTAAACCACCAACCACCACCAAAAGGAAAAAAAGAATTTTTAACACAATGTATGATAATAAGTTAACATTCCTCAGTGAAAGCCTTATTTTCTATGCTAACATTTAAGCTGATTATCCTGCTGTTCAATCGCTAAGTTGTGTCTGACTCTTGTGACCCTTTGACTACCTTTGATTATCCTGTATCCCGCTAATTTTTTTAAGCAAAACATCAAATGGACAGTTTAAAAAATAAACAAGAGTCACGTTTCTTGTTCATAAGAAGCAAGGCTCCCAAAAAACAGAGTAAAACACACTTCTAATATATCTAAATGAACTTTGGCGGNGGGGGGGGGGGGGGGGGTGGTGGTTGGTGGTGGTTAAAAATACATCAGTTTCAAGCCTAAAGAAAGCCTTGTGGATAAGTTGTAAACTTAGGAAAACTGAGGTTAAAATACAAATGCTGACAACCAGTCTTTAGCAGATGAATGAAGCCTATATGAACCTTGTAGAAATAGGGGCCGAAGGTTAATCTTTCACTCTTGTAAAAGTTTAAATGTCAACATTTGTTGAGTTTCTAAAGTCTTCATTTCCTCCTTGAACTAAATTGGCATCTTAAAAGGGATTGAGAACAGCAGACAAAAGTTTAAGTATAAAAGAGCACAGCTGACTACAGGGTCAAACTATCTGAGGTAATTAAAGGATACTCCATTAAAGAGTAGACCTAATAAAGAATTAAAACCGCACCTTTCTTAGTTATTAGCAGAACCACCTTTTCACACCACAGCACAGTCAAATCAGTGGGGTGATTTTAAATGAATAACTGTGTTTTGACAAGCAAATAAAATATTACAGTACACTGTCAGGAAAATCCTTAACTAATATTAATGATTTGGAGCATTTCAGTCCTAAATAAATGGCAAAATCTTAACCATGTAATTTATTAACATCCATTTTCAGACAAGCAAATCCAACCATAAAAACAATAAAAAATTCTTTATCTTTTCTCCTGGACAACCTTCCTATGGAAGTCTGGTATGTATAACCAACAAGACAGACAAGGATATGGAGACAGTTTAACCCTCACACACTGCAGGTGGAGAGATAAAAGGGCACAGCCACTTTGGAAAACAGTCTGGCAGTTCCTCTAATGGTTCAACTAATGACTTAAAAAAAAATAGATTCTTAAGTCTTATATTAATCCCTTAATGGACTATCTCTTCACCATAAGATCCAGCAATTTCACTCCAAGGAATATACACAAGAGAAATGAAAACATATGCACACACAAAAACATGCACATGAATGTTCATGGCACACTATTCATAATAGCCAAAAAACAGAAATGACCCAAACATCCATCAACTGAAAGAATGAAAACAAAATGAAGTAGATCCCTACCATGGAATATTATTTGGCAATAAAAAGAAATGAAGTTCAGATACAGGAATGAGCCTTTGAACATCACGCCAAGCGAAAGAAGCCAGTCACAAAGGACCACATACTGCATGATCCCATTTACACTAAATGCTCAGAACTGGTGAAATACAACCGAGACAAAAAGTAGATCAATGGCTGCCTGGTACTGAAAGGGGGATTCCCAGGTGGCTCAGTGATAAAGAACCCACCTGCAATGCAGGAGACGTGGGTTCGAACTCTGGGTAGGGAAGATCCCCTGGAGAAGGAAATGGCAACCCACTCCAGTGTTCTTGTCTGGGAAATCCCATGGACAGAGGAGCCTGGTGGGCTACAGTCCATGGGGTTGCAAAGAGTCAGACCGACTTAGTAACTAAACAATAAGCACCAAGAGAAGGGGGTGAATTTTGAGGGTGAAAACTAAGGGGCAAGGGTTTTTTGGTTTTGTTTTTTGAGGTAATGAAAATGTTCAAAAATTGATAGTGGTAATGGTTTCACATTTCTATAAATACACCTGGAGTCACTGAATTGCATATCTTAATTGAGTGAATTGTCTGTTGTGAGAATTATATCTCAATAAAGCTGTTTTAAAAAATCCAGCGTCCTCTTGCTCAGTACAGAAAGGACTTGCAGTCAGGGGCCTGCACCGCTGCTGCTCACACCGTTACTGGAGACAGAAGGGCAGCACACACTCCTGCCCCCAGGGCTGCCTGACCACCTATGGAAAGGGCCAGGGTACCGCTTCTTCCTCTCAGTTCCTACTCTCTTATCTCATATATTCCTTTAGGTGAGTGACGAAAGACCAGTCTACAAATGTGCTTATAGGATGATTATTTAGATAGTGATCTAAGCTAGGTCTATATGTAACAACATCTTTATGGCAGATCTCAAAATTAACTGTTGTATGAAAAATAAGTTCAGAACAATAATGATAGTATGATTCAACTTTTGTAAAAGTCATAAAAATCTATATGGTATGCTTTCTACAGGTAAATATGCATGCAGGTGGGTAAGTATAGTATTTTTAGAATCTAGGTGGATACATACCCAAGCTTCTCCTAACAGTTATAGTCCTATTATAAAAGTATGCATGTGTTCTGAAATTTAATTATTTAAAAAAAACTAATCCTAAGGGAAAGAAATATAATCTCCATACACATAGAAGCAACACTATATGGACTTATAGCTTATTATAAAGCTTACAATTTAGCTTTTACCCTTACTCCTTATGTTTAAAAAAAAAAAACTCTCCTTTTTTGACTAAAAACTACAAATTCAATAATTACAGATATTTAGATAGAAAAATGAAACTCTGAACAAAATCATGGGGCACATTTACAGTAGAGATAACACAGAAGGAATCATCGTTAAGAACAAAAATATCAGCATAATCCGGAATTTAAATGTCCAAGAGGTACACAACTCTAAAGAAAGTTTGATGAGCAATAAATATAAGGTTCCTGACTTTTACTGTCTTGAAGAGATCACTAATTAATTGGTAAGAAACAAATCCTTGCCGACAGGAAACAGCATAACAAAACTCTTACTGCAGAGCCCAGGATATTGGTATAAGGATAGGAGGCAGAAGTCTAAATTCCAGTTCTGTCATTTACTGATTGTGGCACAATCGTTAGCAAGTCAGTGCTCTATCTGACCTTCAGAAGTTTGTTTATTTTTGGCCATGCTACACACGGCTTGTGGGATTTTAGTCCCCAACCAGGGATTGAACCTGTATCCCTGCAGTGGAAGCTTGGAGTCCTAACCACTGGACCACCAGGGAATTCCCTGATCTTCAGTTTATGGCATCCCACTCCAGTACTCTTGCCTGGAAAATCCTATGGATGGAGGAGCCTGGTGGGCTGCAGTCCATGGGGTCGCTAAGAGTCGGACATGACTGAGTGACTTCACTTTCACTTTTCACTTTCATGCATTGGAGAAGGAAATGGCAACCCACTGCAGTGTTCTTGCCTGGAGCATCCCAGGGATGGTGGAGCCTGGTGGGCTGCTGTCTATGGGGTCGCACAGAGTCGGACACGACTGAAGCAACTTAGCAGAAAGCCAGGCAGAGAACTCCCTGGTAGTCTAGTGGTTAGGACTCTGAGCTTCCACTGCAGGGAGCACAGGTTCAACCCCTGGCCAAGGAACTAAAATCCTACATGGCATGGCCAAAAAAAAAGGCCAGGCAGACATCACTAATGCCCTTTATGTCCCATCAAGGGCTAGAATTTAAGAGAGCAGTTTTAAGTTTATATAATCAATCACCCTACCTCCTACACACACAGATTTTAGCTGCTTCAAATTTCCACCTGTCTGATTGGGGAAAGACAGTTGGGAGGTTTCCCACGGAGGCCTGGCAATCTCATCTGTTCACCTTTCAATTCCAAAAATCATAATACTAACCTTTGGTAAAACCCATGTAAAAGATTTAGCTAGGTTACTGTTACTTACATCCCTGCTGCTAAGTCGCTTCAGTCGTGTCCAACTCTGTGCGACCCCATAGAAGGCAGCCCACCAGGCTCTCTCCGTCCCTGGGATTCTCCAGGCAAGAACACTGCAGTGGGTTGCCATTTCCTTCTCCAATGCATGAAAGTGAAAAGTGAAAGTGAAGTCGCTCAGTCATGTCCGACTCCTATCGACCCCGAGGACTGCAGCCTACCAGGCTCCTCCGTCCATGGGATTTTCCAGGCAAGAGTACTGGAGTGGGGTGCCATTGCCTTCTCCACTTACATCCCTAAAACACATTATTTTCCAAGGCACACAGCCCATGGTTCAGAATTAAACATCAAAATTTAAATGGACTGTGCCTTCCATTAAAGTATATTAAAGCAAATATAAAACTGGTATCTTGATATCTGTGGAGAGTACCAAAAACTGTATCACTTAACAGTTTGTTTTTTCTTGATTTATTTTTGAAGTAAAACATAGAACAGACTCAAACTTAGCACTATAAAAATTAATCTCACTTACTTGCATTTCCTGAATGCGAAAGAATGGGATGGCCCAGTGGTATGACCAATAGAAAAATGACTGAGAAAAGCTGATACCGACAGTTTAAAATCAGACTGGTATGGGACTGAATCACTGAATCCCTGTATGGAATTAGGCAAATCACTTACGCTCTATGAGCTCTGGTCTTCTCATCTGTGATAAAAAAGGAAAAACCACCCATCTTAGAGATATTGTAAGGATTAAATAATAGTATATATCGGAAAGGTGGGTAAAATAGTGCCTGAAATAAAGTTGGTGCTCAGTGGGAGTATGGGAAGATATGAATGGACCATCCTTAAAATTGAACTTTAACCAACCAAACCAACAAGTTTTAACTACCCTATTACAACAAAATAGTTCGCCCCCATAGGGGCCCAATTATTCATCAAGTCACAATATTGAAGTTCTAACTAAAAGGCAAAAGGTTTTGAACATTATCTAAATAAAAAAGGAAAGTTACGACCAACCTAAATAGCATATTAAAAAGCAGAGACATTACTTTGCCAACAAAGGTCCATCTAGTCAAGGCTATGGTTTTTCCAGTGGTCATGTATGGATGTGTGAGAGTTGGACTGAGAAGAAACCTGAGAGCCAAAGAATTGATGCTTTTGGACTGTGTTGTTGGAGAAGACTCTTGAGAGTCCCTTGGACTGCAAGGAGATCCAACCAGTCCATTCTAAAGGAGATCAGTCCTGGGTGTTCATTGGAAGGACTGATGCTTAAGCTGAAACTCCAATACTTTGGTCACCTCATGCGAAGGGTTGAGTCACTGGAAAAGATCCTGATGCTGGGAGGGACTGGAGGCAGGAGAAGTGGACGACACAGGATGAGATGGCTGGATGGCATCACCGACTCGATGGACATGAATTTGGGTAAACTCCGGGAGTTGGTGATGGACAGGGAGGCCTGGCATGCTGCGATTCATGGGGTCACAAAGAGTCGGACAAGAGTGAGTGACTGAACTGAACTGAAACCAATGCTAGTAACTCAGCACCTTAAATCTATTTCTGCCTTCAGTCTCCACTAATTATAATCTCCATGAGTGAAGAGATAATCTTTTATTCACTACTGTACTATGTCCCTGGACTTCCTAGGTGACGCTAGTGATAAAGAATCTGTTTGCCCATGCAGGAGATGCAAGATGTGTGGTTCGATCCCCGGGTCTGGAAGATCCCCTGGGGTAGGAAATGGCAGCCCACTCAGGTATTCTTGCCTGGAAAAGTCCATAGACAGAGGAGCCTGGCAGGCTACAGTTCACAGGCCTCAAGAGTCAGACACAACTGAGCTAATGAACACACACACACACAACGTCCCTAGCACAGTATCTATTTATATTTGTTGTTGTCATTCAGTCACTAAATCGAATCCAACTCTTTGCAACCCTATGGACTGTAGCACACCAGGCTCCCCTATTCTTTACTATTACATAATAGGTATTTATTTATTTATTCTGTTATGCTTTTATACAAAGTTTTTTATTTTAATAATAAAACAAGTTTTAAAAAACACTAGGTGTGAAAAAATAACTGTAAAATGCAATTTGTTGCTGCTGTTTAGTTGCTAAGTCATATCCAACTCTTTGAAACCACATGGACTATAGTCCACCAAGCTCCTTTGTCCATGGGGTTTCCCAGGCAAGAATACTGGAGTGGGCAGCCATTTCCTTCTCCACATAAAAGGTATTTAATGAAGATGTGCTTATAAACAAACAATGTTCTTTAGTCCTTTGTACCTTAATGAAATGGCAATACAAAACAACTTCTATTACAAGGATCTCTAAGAAATATTCTCACTCTCCTGTTCTTAGGGAACATTTCTGTATTTATACTATTTGATGCTACTGCAAATTGTATTGCTTTTCAAATTTCAATTGCCAATTATACATTGCAAGTGTAAAGAAACACAATTGATGTGTTGCATAAATTCAACTTGTAGACTAGCTAAACTTAAACTCTAGCCACTTTTTAAAAAAATCAGTTACTCAGAACATTCTACATGCATAATCATGTCATTTGTAAAACATCTAAAAATAAACATAATTTTACTTTTCCTTTTCAATCTATAAGCTTATTCCTTTTATTTTCCTTACTGCACCTGGCTAAGACCTTCAGAACATGCTGTAAAGAAGTTGTGAATTGGCTTGTTCTGGACATTGGGTTGAAAGCACTCAATCTTCCACCATTTAAGTGTGAGATTCAATGTAGGTTTTTAATAGACACCTTTTATCAGATTGACAAAGTTCCCTTCTATTCATAGCCAGCTGAGAGCTTTTATCACAAATTAGTGCTAAACTTTTTTCAAGTGCTTTTTATGCACCTATTACAAGATTATTTACCTTTTTGCCTTTATTTCATTAATATGGTAGCTAGCACTGACTTTTAATGTTCAACCTACCTTGCAACTGGGGTTATGCCCAATTGGTCATAACGTATCATATAGGATAACACATATAAAGAGCTAGATTCAATTTACTAATATTTTGTTAATGAGTTTTACATATATATTCATAAAGGATACTGAGCTATAGTTTTCTTTTTTCATAACATTTTTACCTCGTTTGGTATCAAGGTAACGCTGGTGGCGTGTTTTCTAAAATTTGTGAAAATTCTGTTATAATTTCCTCCTTAAATGTTTGATAGAATTCACCAATAAAGTCACATGGGCCTGGACTTCTCTTTGTGGAAATACTTATAATTACAAACCCATTTTTTTAAAATGAATATACGATTATTCAGAGTTGCTTTCTATTTCACTTATTTCAACTCTTTATTTCTCTCCCTCTTAGTTTGTTCTTTTTCTAACTTCTTAAGGAGGAAGCTTGGGTCATTGACTTTAGACATTTCTTTAGCAACTTTATGTTTGCTCCTAATGCAGTGCTTTAGCTGCATACCACAAGTTTTGATAGACTGGGTTTCATTTTCAATCAGGTCAAAGATTTTCTAGTTTCCCTTGTGAATTCTTTAAAGTTTATTTCAAAGTATGTCACTTAACTTCCAAACACCTGGGAGATTTTCCAGGTATCTTTTTAATTTCATTGTAGTCAGAGTACTCTCTATATAATTTTAATCCTTTTAAATGTGTTGAAATACGTTTTATATTCCAGGACACAGTCTGTTTTGGTAAATCTTCCATGTGCGCTTGAAAAGTATGTGGGTTCAGTGTTCTGTAAATGTCAATTAGGTACAGTTCACTCACAGTGTTGTCTAAACCTTCAATATCCTTCTTGATTTTTTTCTTGCCTGCTTGTTCTATCAGTTATCAAGAATACTGCAATTTCCAACTAAAACTGTGGATTTGCCCATTGCTCCTTTCAACTGTCAGTTTTTGCTTCACTCTGTTATTGGACGTGTAACATTTACAACTGCTGAGTTTTCTCAATGAATTGATCCTTTTTTCATTATGAAATGCCCTTTAACCCTTGTAATATTTTCCTTGTTCTGAAGTCTCCTTTGTCTAATACAATATAGGCACTCCAATATTTTTATGTTTACTGTTTATACAGTATCTTTTTCCATCTTTTTAAATATAAAGATACAGGTTACAAATAAGGTGAGTATCTAACTGGTTAGATCACAGTGATCTAACCTGGTACTCTTAATTGAAGTGCTAGACCATTTATAATACATTTACTTATTGTATATTTGAATTAAAATGTACTATGTTACTTTTTTCCTAGCTTTTGTTTCTTTTCCTCTTCCCCTTCTTTAGAACTGTGAAACATATTTTTTCAAGTATTTCATTTAATCTATTTTATCATTATCTGTTTTGTTATTTTCTTAGTGGTATACATATTTAACTTATCATAGTCAACTTCCAAATAGTCTATGGAAAAAGAATCTAAAACACAGAGGATATATGTATATGTATTAATATAACTGATTCACTTTGCTATACTTCTGAAACTAACACAACATTGAAAATCAACCGTACTCCAACATAAAATAAAAAAAAAAAAAATTTCACTGTCAAAGATTTGTTAGTAAAAGCAAATTCCCATTTATAGCAAATATCACTATAAAACGTTCTATAAGGACAGCCCATAATAAAAGTTTTGTTCTAAATTTCTATTTCAGAAATAAAGAAAACTTTGAAGAACTAGATAAAATAAGGTATCTACAACAAATAATTCTATACAACAAACAGCTCCTCGGGTTTTATTCCAGAATATGTAACAATTAAAAAAAAAAGTTTCCTAATTGAGTGCTACCAACAGGCAAGACCTTTAACTCTTGCTCCAGTGTCTAGAATGATATATAGGTTCACCATACTTTCCCCATATGAAATATTTTAAATAATCCCTAGAAAAATCCTCTTTCAAAACAAGCCACCAAATAACAATACAGTATCAAAAAAAAAAGGATTTTACATAACATCTCCAACTATCTCTAAATTAAACCTTTTAACTTTCTAATTCATATGGAGACCTCCTGTTTTTTTCTCCAGGACATACAGAACTGTGACTTTCAATAATATGTATACAATAATTGCAAATCAACTCCATTATCCCATAATATGAAAGCTCTAAGGAATCTGTTATGGTGAGCATTTACTTGTAACAAAACTTGTGGCAGAACTTAACTATTGGTCCTCAACAAAATCTCTGACTATGTATGACACACAGAACTCAAAAGACCCTTGGAAGCTATCTGATACAGAGTAGAGATCTGTTTCTTAGTTAAGTCCCAAAGATAATAATGGGGGTCTTGAACTATTGTTCACCTATACAGCCTATTTAAAATGTCAAATTGACTGGACTTTAGTTAAAATTTCATCAACTTTGTATAGATGAAAAGATTAATTCTATGTAGTAAAACTGACCTCATACTGTTCTAAAGCTCTAATTAACAAAATTGGGAAATAAGATATTGCTTAATAAATTCAGTTTAATAGAAAACAGGCTTTTTAAAACATGGCCTCCCAGGGAGTGAAACAAAGAATAATAAAAGACTGGGAATTGGATTTAGACCATTTTCCTGCACAGTAACTTTCCATACAACATCTCTAATGATTACTTACATGCTTCTACTCAAATATTTCCATAAAAGAGAAATATCATACAAAGCAACGTGTTCTAACTTGAAACAACTAACTGCCAAATAATGCTTTTTAACCCTATTCTGAATCACTGAACTTTTTAAGAATGCAGCAAAAAATGTGGACCTGTCTTCTGGGGAAAAGACACAGCCATAAACACATATAAACAAATTTTTACCTATTATTTTACAAGACTCAAGAACCCTAGCATCTGTCCACATACTCCTTTCAATAACTCCCTTAACATACTTAACTACGGGGAACAAATGTTTTCATTCATTGATGGAGGAATATAGTTATATTCCTATTCTCTATGGAGAGGACTGTGGCTATAACTACAAAAATTAGTCATGTTCATATCCTTTGACCCAGTAATTCTACTTATAGGGACTTATCCAGTAAATATGTGTGAAATGACATTCCGTATAAGGCTATTCACTGAAGCATTGCTTATGTCAGTAACACACTTTTTCATCTAAGTGTCCATAGACAAGAAAAGGGTTAAATTATGGTTCAGCTGTACAATGGAGTATTAAACAGCCTTGAAAAAAGAGAAGGAAGTTCTACATGTACTAAAACAATTTCTAAAATATTTTAAACACAAAAAGGAAAATACACGATAATATATATAATGTACTCTATTTTTTTTAAAAAGAGGGGGTGAATATACATACATATTTGCACATGCACACACATGGATAATATATTATCATTTATGATATATACACACACATAAATAAAATACAATAAACTGCTAACAGTTGTCTCCAGGGAAGAAAACCAAATGGATACAGGAAAAGCATAGCAGGGACTTCCCTGGTGGTCCAGTGGTTTAAGACTCCACACTTCCACTGCAGGGGGCACAGGTTCCATCCCTGGTCGGGGAACTAACATCACCCATGCTGTAGGGTGTGACCAGAAAAAAAAGGAAAAGGGTAGCAGAGATGTTTCACTGTGTATCTTCAATATCTTTTGAATATTGTACTATGTAAATATATCACGTAATTAAAATTAACTCTTAAAAACCAACTCTGCCTTAGATCCTAAGCAGTTTTGCTAAGCTTTAAAACCAAGCTATTCTATACTTATCATTCTGCAACTTATTCATAATATTTTATCAGAATTTTTCTGAGATGTTTAGCTACAATGATCTTACTACAAAACAAAAACTTTCATCCCTCCACACACAATCTGACCCCAGCAAATTATTTACTAAGCTATCTTCTTTTAGGCTCATAATGCCTTCATATCACCATATTGTTTTTAATGGAGGGAGTGAATATACATACGTACTTGTGCCCCTTCTTTTAGGCTCATAACACCTTCACGTCTCTATATCCACCATCAGCTGTGTGCCATAGACATATGGATCCATTCCTGCCTCATTATATAAGTGTCCCAAGTGTATGCAGTACATCTGGTTGATTTTTTTAAATCCTCTGTAACATCTATGCGCAGTACAGACTTACTAAGAGTCAGCTGAACTCAAAACAAACAAACAGTAAATAAAGAGTTAGCAGAACTCAACTGCTGAAAAATGGGGGCACTAAAATTTCAATATAGCTATTATGTCCCTTTCCCTTCACCTCATCCAGATTATCACACAGCAAATCAAACGGCTTTTCAGAAGAAGTTGATGGAATACTTCGTGCCTTGATTTGATAACGGAACCTGGACGAGTGAGTTTTGGTTTAATGCTAGTGGTTTCTGTCAAATTTGGACATTAAATCTCCCTGCTAAAGTTAATTAATATAACAAAACATCCTGAACTAGAGGCATCATCTCCTGAGATTAGCTGGGCTTTCAGATTATATTTTAATTTCACAATTAATCCTTAGTATTTTTCTGGAGACAGACAAAACAGGAATTAAATCAACACCAACTCTGGCAACTGTCTATGTGATGAAAGTCACATGTTTACTTTTTTTTTTAACAGAATTTAAATCAATTTTATTTAATTTACTTATATATCTTATTTTTAATTAATTTAAATTTAAAATGAATAAAAATTTCTTATAAATGAACATTATATGTCACAGTAATATCTGCATTGTTTTGACCACTAAACCAAAAAGGGAACCATTTCCTGGAATTAATGCTTATTTCAGACACATCAGGTGATGCATCAGGCTCCACTTCCGCCCTCTCTGGAGACATAAATCCGTCAGGTGTTCTGTCCCTCTACAACACTCTGGGCTGTTGGCTCCCTAGGCCTGGTCCTGAAAATTTTCTTGACTTTTCTCCTTTGTTGGATCATCTGCTTCCTTAATATGCTGCCTTTCTCTTTTATGATTTTCTGTCTGGTGTTTATGGACTGTATCTTCTAGAAGCTTCTTGAGAAAGGACGCATGAAGGGAAATAGTTGATATTATATATCACCCTGGGTCTAGTCGGGAGACTGAAACCACATCTGGGGTACTCCCTTCCCAAAGGCTGAGATTCAGACATATTGGAGAGACTATGGCTTGGTTTCTGGTGGCAATCAGTTTACTGGGTGCCCTGGGCTGCAGTTGGTGTCCATTGGTATGCTGAGAAAGCTTTGCTGAAGAGCAAATGATAGTGGGCATTCTGTGTGCTCCTGGAAGCTTTGTCATCAATTGAACACACTACAAACTGGGAACAAGAGAAGCCCCTTCATTTGCTACCTTGCAATGTCTCCTGAAGTCATGTCTGACTCTTTGTGACCCCATGGACTGTAGCCTGCCAGACTCCTCTGTCCATAGGATTTTTCAGGCAATAATAATGGAGTGGGTTCCCATTTCCTTCTCCATGAAAGTCACATATTTACTCTTTATAAAAGCAAAGTTATCAGTCACACAGGTCACAACTATTAGATACCATCACCTTGTTATCTTTATGTAAGCAACATTAACAGTCTTCATCAGACAAAACTGGTTAAAATGGGCTTCCCAAGTGGCTCAGTGGTAAAGAATCCAACTGCCAGTGCAGTAGCCGCATAAGACATAGGATCGATCCCTGGGTTGGTTGGGAAGATTCTCTGGAAGAGGAAATGGCAACTCACTCCAGTATTTTTGCTGGGATAATCCCATGGACAGAGGAGTCTGATGGGCTGTGCCCATGGTGTCACAAAGAGTCAGACATGACTGAGTGACTGAGCATGCACACGGTGTTAAATTCTAATACAGCGGGTAGTTCAGTGGCTAAGACTGTGCTCCCAACGCAGAGGGCCTGGCTTCAATCCCTGGTCAGGGAACTAGACCCCCCACATGCCACATCTAAAAGTTCGCATGCCGCAATTAAGATCCGGTACAGGCTTATAAATAAATATTTAAATAAATAAAGTTATCTATTTTTAAAAAATTTGAGTACAGCAAATCTGGATAGCCACTTGCTGTTATCATTTTAAAATTAAGCTATGGTTTGGTTAAAATAAAAAGCTATCCTATGTAACTCACCAAGTTACTTAGTTCTTCAACTTCCTGGGCCAATAATACTATTTGCAAAAAATAACTGCAATTTGAGTATTATTACCAGTCCCTCTGTAGAAGCTTACAAAATTTTTAAGACTTCTAAGGCTTTTGCTAAGGGTAGACTAAAAGAAAAACAATCACAATTTTCTGACTGTACTTTGTCAACAATATAGGATGAGAGGAGGTCAAGCTTCAACAAACAGTTTAATTAAGATCCAAGCATTCCTCTTCTATGCATACACTCAAAATAACTGAAAGCAGGAACTCAAACAGTATTTGTACACCCATGTTCACAGAAGCATTATTCACAGTAGCCAAAAGGTAGAAGTAACCAAAGTGACTAATGACAGATACATGGACAAATAAAATATGGAACATGTAATATTAAACAGCCTTAAAAAGGAAGGAAATTCTGATGCTGCAACATGGATGAATCTTGAGGAACAGTATGCTAAATGAACTAAGCCAGTTACAAAAAAGACAAATATTGTATGAGTCCACTTATATGAGATGTCTAGAGCAGTCAAATTCATGTAAACAGAAAGTAGAATGATTGTTGCCAGGGACTAAGGGGAGATATAAATATGGAGTTATTGTTTAATGAGTATAGTTTCATTTTTGCAAGATGAAGTAGTTCTTGAGAGGGATCATAATGATGGTTGCAAAACAAAGTGAATGTACTATACACTCAAAAATGGTTAGAATAGTAACTTTTTATGTATATATTTATTACTCCCTTCAGGATCACAGCCTTGTCATGGCAAAGGGGCTTGCCTAAGTCAATGAAGCTATGAGCCATGTCATATGGGGCCACCCAAAACAGACGGGTCATAGTGAAGTGTTCTGACAAAATGTGGTCCACTGGAGAAGGAAATATCAACCCACTCCAGTATTCTTGCCTGGAGAACTCCATGAACAGTATGAAAAGGCAAAAAGATATGACACTGGAAGATGAGCCCTCCAGGTCAGAAGGTGTCCAGTAGGCTACTGAGGAAGAGTGGAGGGCAATTACCAATAGCTCCAGAAAGAATGAAGTGGCTGGGACATAGTGGAAATGATGCTCAGTTGTGGATGTGTCTGGTGGCGAAAGTAAAGTCCAATGCTGTATAGAACAATATTGCACAGGAACCTGGAATGTTAGGTCCATGAATCAAGGTAAATTGGGTGTGGTCAAGCAGGAGATGGCAAGATTGAATATCAACAGCTTAGGAATCAGGAAACTAAAATGGACAGGAATGGGTAAATTTAATTCAGATGGTCATTATACCTACAAAATGGGCAAGAATCCCTTAGATGAAATGTGGTACCTCATTGACAAGAAAAGAGTCTGAAATACAGCATATTTGGGTGCAACTTCAAAAACAAGAGAATGATCTCAGTTCATTTCCAAGGCAAATCATTCAACATCCCAGCAATTCAAGTCTATGCCCCAACTACTGATGCCAAATAAATTGAAGCTGACCAGTTCTAGTAAGACCTACCACAGCTTTTAGAACCACTTTGATGTCAGAAAGTGAAGAGGAACTAAAGAGCCTCTTGATGAGGGTGACAGAGGAGAGTAAAAAAGCTGGCTTGAAACTCAACATTTAAAAAACTAAGATCATGGCATCCGGTCCCATCACTTCATGGCAAATATTAACAGAAAGGGAAAAAGTAGAGGCAGTGACAGATTTTATTTTCTTGGGCTCCAAAATCACTGCAGATGGTGATTGCAGCCATGAAATTAAGACACTTGCTTCTTGGAAGGAAAGCTATGACAAACCTAGACAGCATATTAAAAAGCAGAAGTATCACTTTGCTGATAAAGATTCATATAATCAAAGCTATGGTTTTTCCAGTAGTTGTGTACAAATGTTAGAGTTGGACCATAAACAAGGGCAAGCACCAAAGAACTGATGCTTTCAAACTGGTACTGCAGAAGACTTTTGAGAGTCCCTTGGATTAAAAGGAGATCAAACTAGCCAATCCTAAAGGAAATCAACCCTGAAAACTCATTGGAAGGACTGATGCTGAAGCTCCAATACTTTGGCCACCTGATACTAAGACCCGACTCACTGGAAAAGACCCTAATGCTAGGAACGACTGAAGGCAAAAGGAGAAGGGGGCAGCAGAGGATGAGATGGTTAGACAGCATCAGCAACTCAATGGACATGAATTGGAGCAAATTCCAGGAAACACCAGAGGACAGAGAAGCCTGGTGTGCTGCAGCAGTCCGTGGGGTTGCAAGAGGTGGACGTGACTTAGCAACTCAACAAAACAGAACTCATTTACTACTGTTTTAATGAGAGTGAAGTTCAGTAAAGGAAACCACAAAGCCCAGGACCTGCCCAATGAGATGATTCTGGGAAATTTTACCTTCTACTTTAAATAAGTAGCACAGGGCTATCCTTTGAGGATAAGAGCCACCTAAAAATAAACCAACCCTCAACAAAATCCAATGGATAGAAGCATGCAGATTAGACAAATTTAAATAAGAGAAAATAAATAAGGGGAAGGTATAAGAAGAAATAAAAAAGTGGATGGAAATTTCAGAGCGAACTTACTCAGTATTCAGCCCTGGGAAATAAAAGACCAGCAATACAGAAGACAGGGTAAAAGGCAGAGAAAATAAAGTAAGAAAGTCTAACATGTTTAAATAGAGTGCAAGAAGAAGACAGAGAGTAAGGCAGAGGCAATATATGCAAAGACAATGGCTGAGAATTCTAAAACTGATGAAAACCAGCAACCCACAGATTTAAGACATCCAATAAATTCCAAGTAGAATAAATCAAAATAATTCAACCACTCACAGAAATATGCATACAGATGTTTATAGCAGCTTTATCCGTAATGCTAAACCTTGGAAGCAACCGAGACACCCTTTAGTAGGTGAATGGACAGGTAAGATGTGGCACAGGGACCTCCCTGGTGGTCCAGTGGTTAAGAATCTATCTCGCAATGCAGGCATGCAGTTTTGATCCCTGGTTAGGGAACTAAGATCCCATGTGGCTCAGAGCAACTGAGCCTGAGCGTCACAACTACTGAGTCTGTGCGCTGCAATGAAAGACCCACATCCACAAGGACAGTCAATCTTGCATGCCAGAAGTGAGACCTGACACAGACATACAAGCAAATAAACCTTTAAACTAGGGGCACGCTGCAGTCCACGGGGTAGTAAAGAGTTGGATACGACTTAGCGACTGAACAACAGCAGCAGCCAGACAGTGAAATACTATTCAGGGCTTTAGAAAAAAAAAGAGCTTCCACACCATGGAAAGACACAGAGAAAACTCAAATGAGTATCACTAAGTGAAAGAAGCCAATCTGAAAAGGCTACATATTGTACGATTCCAACTATTCAACCATGACAGGAAAGAGAAAACTACGGGGAGAGTAAAAAGATCAGGAGTGGGCTAGGGCAGGAGGCAGAGATGAACTGTTGGACCACAGAGGATTTTACGCCAGGAAAACTTTGTATGATACTATAATAAATACATATCATTATATACTTGACCAAATCCATAGAATGTACACCACCAAGAGTGAGCCCTAATGTATGCTATGGGCTTTGGATGGTAACGTGTTGTCAACGCAGGTTCATCACCTCTCAAAACGTGCAGAGGCAGGAGTATCTGGGAAGTCTCCATACCTTCCACTCCATTTTGTTGTGAGCCTAAAACTGCTCCAAAAACTAAAATCTACTTATTTTATGTGTATGTTCAGGTTCCTCCAAAATAATTCAGGTGTAAATAATCCAATCTAGACATATCTCTCATCTCTACATTGTAGTGCAGAAAATCAAAGACAAAGAGAAAATCTTGAAAACAGGCAAAGAAAAGATAGATTACGTGCAACAGAATGGCAATGATAATAAAAGTAAAATGAGATCAAGGAAATCAGTGGACAACAGTAAACAGTGTACTAAAAGAACACAGTAGGCCGACCTAGAACCCTGAACCCAGCAAAGCACCACCATGCAAGAATAAAGCCCTAAACAGACATTCTAACCCTAACCCTCTTTCTAGACGGCGGACACAACGGGAAGACAATTAATTACTAGCAGACCCACACTAAAGAAATCCCAAAGGATGTACTTCAGCAAAAGTATTCCAGATGGAAGGTCAGAGATGTGAAAGGGAACGAACAACAAAGAAAGTGGTAAACACAACACAGGGAAACAGGTAGGTCAAGCTGCTGCTGCTGCTAAGTTGCTTCAGTCGTGTCCGACTCTGTGCGACCCCATAGACGGCAGCCCACCAGGCTCCCCCGTCCCTGGGATTCTCCAAGCAAGAACGCTGGAGTGGGTTGCCATTTCCTTCTCCAATGCATGAAAGTGAAAAGTGAAAGTGAAGTCGCTCAGTTGTGCCCGACTCTTAGCGACCTCATGGATTGCAGCCTACCAGGCTCCTTCCTACATGGGATTTTCCAGGCAAGAGTGCTGGAGTGGATTGCCATTGCCTTCTCTGAGGTCAGGCTAAATGAACATAACTATAAAACAGACTCAGTAAAATTCTGTGTGTTCTTAAAAACATATATATACAAATGGTTAACACATGACTCTTTCATTTATCAAAACCCATAGAACTATACAACACAAAGAGTAAATCCTAATGTTAAACTAAGGACTTTTCTTAATAATAAAGGTATCAGTACTCATTGATCAACTTTAACAAGTCTACCACATTAATGTATCATGTTAATAACGGGGAAACTGGAGAGATGGGATAGTAGTATACAACAACTCTGTACTAACTGCTCAATTTTCTGTAAAATAAAGTCTACTAATTAAATATACATACATATACAATGAAATATAGAACAGCAGCACGTGAAGTGGGAGAGGAATAATGAAATTATAGGTTCAAGGCCCTTATTTTGAAAAAAAGGAGGGCAGAGGTATTGATTAACATCAATCCATGATATAAAGGATCCATACTGTAATTTCTGTGGTAACTAATAAAAGAGTACATAACTTTCAAACTAGAAGAGAGGAAAAATGGCATGTTAAAAAACAAATAGCTGGCAAAATTTTGAAGGTGGCGGAAGCAGAATGAGAATTTATCTTTTACTGTAAATAATAAATGAAAAAACATTCAGTGGAAAGTAGAAGAATCCTAAGAGAGATTTTGAAAGAAACCTAAGAAAAAGTCAAGCCCAAATACTTGCCCAGTGGCTCAGCAGTAACGAATCTGCTTGCAATGTAGGAGACTTGCAGGAGATACGAGTTCGATTCCCTGACTCAAGAAGATACCCTGCATTAGGAAATGGCAACTCACTCTAGTATTCTTGCGTGGAAAATCCCAAGGACAGAGGAGCCTTGTGGGCTACATACAGTCCATGAGGTCGCAAAAAGTTGGACATGACTGAGTGACTAAACAACAATACAAATATGTCATTACATTAAATGAAATTTCAGCCAAGAGTTTGGAAACTACATTAAAACAAGAAACATGCCTATTTGGATGACAACTGTTTTTAATTCAACTCTTTCCCAATTCGACAAAGATTTATTCAGTATATACAATGTGCTGAGCATTTGAACAGTCAGAAATAAAGGCAACATCCACGTTCTCAAGGAGACTAACAGGGAGAACAAATGTGTTATAATAAAGACAGGTCATCAGGTGCTAATAAGATAATACAACTAGATTGGCGAGGCTATCCAGAAAAGCTGTACAGAAGGGATATCTGAATTACAGAGTAAACTGAAAGTTCGCATGACAAATGAGAAGGAGCAGGGGAGCAGACAGCAGTGCAGGTCAGGCAGCCACGGCTTGGGCCGGCGGCACAGGGCAGGGGGCGAGCAGACAGCGACCGGGACGCTGAGAAGTCAGGAGATTTACTCCATCCAGCAGACACTGTGACGCCTTTAAAGTAAGGAAGTAAAACAATATACTGGTATTTTTAGAAATATAACTGGTAGCAGTTTACAAAAAGACGAATGAGGTGGGAGATACTAACTGTTACAGTTATGAATGAGGAAGATCTGGATTAAGGCAATAGCAGTGGGGCAGACAAATGCTAGAGGAAGAAGAGAAATGAGCTGTACTTGACTACATGTGAACTGAGGGTAGAATTAAATAAATTTTAAAGTACAGATGGTCCCTGCCTTACAATTGTTCCATTTAACGATTTTTCAACTTTGAAAGTGAAGTCGCTCAGTCATGTCCGACTCTTTGCGACCCCATGGGCAGTAGCCTGCACCAGGCTCCTCCGTCCATGGGATTTTCTAGGCAAGAGTACTGGAGTGGGTTGCCGTTTCTTTCTCCAGGGAATCTTCCCGACCCAGGGATCGAACTTTATGATGGTACAAAAATGACACACATGCAGTGGGAACTACACTTCCAGTCTTGAATGCCGATCTTTTCCTGGGCTAGTCACATGTGACACAGCCTCCCTCACACTGCCCAGTGGCGAGGGCAGCACAGCTGCCAGTCAGCCGTGCCCTCAGGGGGGTAAGAGACCAACACACTCTCAACCACTCCGTACCCAATCATCCTGCTTTTCACTCTCGGAACGAAATTCAATAAATGACATGAGATATTCAACACTTTATCATAAAACAGGCTCTGTGTCAGATGAGTTTGCCCAACCATAGGTTAACATAAGTGTTCTGAGCATGTTTAAGGTAGGCTAGGCTAAGCTATGATAGGTTAGGTATGTTAAATGTTTTTTCAACTTCTGATAGTTTCAACTTACAATGGGTTTATCAGGACATAAGTGAAGGAAGATTTGTAAATGAAAAGAAGAGAACATAAAGGCAAACATAATAATAAACTTAAGAATAGTTACTCTTAAAACTGGTATAAATGTAGACTATTTTTCAGCATTTATGCTTACTGACCACCTAACTATGTACTAAATGTAAACACCTAAACATATTTTTAAAAAATCCTTGCACTGGCATGTGAAATAGCTACTATAACAAGGTGTCCATAACTGATACCTTCTAATTGATACAATTTACTACATGACAGGAGAAAGGTATCAGCTGGTTCAAGATCTTTTCAGAAGTCAGATGAGATCATCTGACTCACATCACACTCACAAATTTATAAAAGATAGGAAATGAGTTTCTTATTGTGCCAAAAGAGGGAATCCCAGTTTTCATGGTTCTTATTTCGCTCTTCAACCCAATCAACACACTTTGTATTCAATACAACTGAAACCAAGGACATTAATCAAAAAAGTAAGTTATAGTGAGGAATCTTAAAAAAAAATACAAACGTTTTCTTTGAACTTCTGTTGCCAATATTTTGATATAGGCCTGTTGAGTTACAGACCTACTGACTGTAGTTTCACACTGTCTTACACAAACCACACCCATAATGCATCATCTACTATTTCCAGTTTCGATTTCTTTAAAAGTGAAGCAAGAACTTTTAAGATACTTGCCAAGTATCTAAATGAAGAATTCTTCCAGGTTAAAAAAAAATTCTTTTAATAAATTTTTATAGTTATCTCCTTATTGCCTCATTTTATATTCAGTCTTTCCAAGGTAGATAACTTAAATTTTCACAGAATCAACAATTCTTTCATTTTATGTCAATGGTTATCACAATTTTGTATTGAGCCATATAATTATAACACAAGCGCAAGTTGTCATAAAGTGGTCCTTGGTGAGTCTATAAATCAATTGGCGGGAGCAATGCACTGGGCATCAGTTAGCACGTCTCATAAAAAGAGAAGGAATGTTTATTAAGACTAGTATCCCTATTATGAAAGATCTAAATTCACTTATTGCTTTTCTTGTACTTGGGACAGTATCTGGCACACAGAAAATACTATGGAAGTATTTGTTACTATATTAGCATTAAAAGTCAACTAGGTGCAGATAGATAGTACATGCAAGGGCAGAATTCCACCTACTTACAGTCTCCAGAATAACAGATGAGACTACCTATATTTTAAGTAGTCAAAAGGGGAGAGAGTAGGGAATATAAACTGTGCTAAGTTCTCACTGAAAACATACAAATACAAGGTAGTCAGTTTCACATTACTGGAAGTGGATTATCTAGTACTTTAAGGCAGAGATCTGAAAAAAAAAAAGCAGCAGCATTCACATGCCAAGTTAATAAGACATGAAGAAGTAAGTTTATAACTCAATTAACCTATCATCTCAAAAATGCTAAGAGAATGGTTACAGGTCATCCTAAAAAGTGGCAGCTAGAGTAGAGGAGGAAAGTCAGTTACAGCTTCACAGTGCACGTCAGGTTCCTTCCCTCTATTACCCATTCACTGATGACAGAAAACATCAGTCTCTTAAACAAAACCACATGGCACATCCCAAAATACATAACAAATGCTTCTGTTTTACTAGTTAGTATAAATTAAATATTAAATATAAAATTAATGTGCATAAATGCAATGTGAAAGAAAAATTTTAATTTGCAAATAACCTAAATATAAGCAAAGAGCAACTTAAATACTGCAAGCAATAAACGTGGTGGCGTGGCCATTTTCTTTTGCCTAAGTTTTGTGTATCTAATTTGCAGGTGCAAAACACTCAAGGCAACATGACAGAAGATCTACAGTCACCAGGAAGTTCAAAGACTGCAGCTACTTAAAACATCCTGTCCACTAGGAAAGAATCCACAGTGGCACCAACTTTCTTCCTTCTATGGACATCAAAAAGTACTGAAAATGTTATGAATAGTTAGGAGAAACTCAAGAGACAGCCATGAGGCTGCACCAGCCCCACTAGATGGCACTGTCACAGGAAAGCCACTCTGCTCTCCCACTTCCAAGGGCTGAAAGCACTCATGATCTCTGCAAAACTGAAAGCTGTCATCAACACAGCGACATCCTCACTGAGAAATGATGACCCATAATGAGGAGTTTCAGGCTTGAAGGAAGCGTCTACCCAAAAGCACCTTTTTTCCCAGTACCATGGCCCCCTCCCCGATCCTGTTTCAAATAAGCGGTCTGAGAGAAACAATAGCTTGCATGCATAAGAAGTCCTACAAAATGGAGATTTTCTCTTTTCTCTTCCTAACTACACAAAACTACAGGATAATTACTTGCTTTTTTCCCCCCCAAGTTTCTTTGCTATGGGTAAAAACCCTCCTAGTGGTCCAAGAATAACAGATTTATTGTAATCAGTATACTTATCATGACTGGAAACTTCAAAATAACACAAGTAACGATACAAAAACATTTGGATAAAAATGAACTTCTTTCTATATAACTCCTATTAAACAGATTAAGTTTTTTGACACCTCAGTTACATGATTTTAGCTGGGCCTGGGCAGCAGAATTCACAGTGTTACTTATTCCCATAACTTATGCTCTACCCTATGTAAAGTATACTTGGATACAGCTACCAGGAACCTAAAACCAGAAGGAAAGAAAAGCATTCTAACAAAGCCCAATTAGTTTAAACGGTATACAATTTGAATACAAACTTACTCTTACACAGTGGGTGAGCATTTGAACAGACAGATTTGGATACAAGACTTTTACTGAATTACCAGCAAAAGTCATTATTAGGCAATCAACTGAATCAGAGATCACTTTAACACTCAAATATACTATTCAAGTACAGTTGAAGCTACTTCACCTAGATCAGAGAATTTAGACATGTAACTAACATATAATAACAATCAGGAGCACAGCTGCTCTAAAGTGCCACAAAAGTCAGTGACTTAATTAAAGAGGCCAAGAAACTAAGAATTACAAAATGTGTAACAAATCCTGTGTTCCTATTAGACTTCACCACAGGTCTAATACAGCTCCCATCCCAGTTATCCTCTATACCACGCTCCCCTCTACAGTAAGGGCTTGGAAGCACTGTACTAAGGTGTCATCCCTAACATCCTGCACAATGCCTAGTATGCAAGCAGGTATTCAATATCTATTGAATGAACAAAGACTATCGAGTTATTCCAGCCCACCAAAATTACGACACTCATCAAAGCAGTTTTTCTAACTAAACTTTGACAAATACCTTTTCCTTTAAGAAGAACATGAGACTAAGCATGAGACTAAGACCCAAGTTGCCATGAGAAATAATATTTCTTGGAAAGTACGGGAAGAAGTCAAAGATCAAAAATTCTCTAGTCTCAGGTCCAAGTAAACAACATCTTGGATTGGTGAAGATTTTAAATAAAACATCACAAATATATCTTACATATTGTACTAAAATCATAAATAGGTTTTACACTTTGTTCTAAAGCCCTCCTATCAGAGCAGAGGGGTGAGGCAGCAGTTTCATAAAGATGCACAGGAAGCCATAACACTGCCCATGAATGGGGCCTGATCTTATGCTACTGGAACAAAAACAGTGAACAAGAAGGGAAAATAGGAGGAAAGGAAGAGGAGTCTGGGGTACAATCATGAGGAATCTGCTGAACTGCAGATCTGGAGAGGTGACATAGCAGGGGCATGTTTTTCAAAACTCTACACATAACCATACAAAAAGCCCAGCGTAATGAAACTATGCCAATACCTTTTCATTAGCAGTTTTTGTCTGAGTGACTGAGGAGTTTTGACAAAATGTGGCATAGAATCAAGACACATCCTGTTAGTATCCTTGCAATAGACCCACGGGAAATCTCTCCCACATTAGAGGGTAAAAAGAAGTAAATATTTCCATATAGAGTATCTTCAAGAGTACTGTTAAACATTTGAGTGGAACAACTGATAGGATTTAAAAGTTCACTGGAACTGTGAGCCAGATCTTCTCCCCTTCAATGTATCTGTATGATCCAACCAGTTTGCTCTTTGCTTTTAAATGTGTTTAAAGTTGGCTATGAGCAGTGTTCATTATCATCATTTTACTCACCTTACTAACACCAACTCCAGTAAACCTGGCCTCTAATAATTCCTGCCGTCGGGGGTCCAGGCTATGCAATTCTTCCATCATTTCTACTGAAAAAGAAAAAGTAGGTTGTGAGACCATAAAAACTAAAACATGAAGAACCAGTTCTTGGATACAATAAAATGCATAGTAACTATTTTGCAGAATATTCACATACAGGTAAACCTCAAATAAATATAGCATACAAGTAATAAACCACAAGGCGCTATATCAAATAGTAATACATTTAAAGTTACAAAGTGGCTCAAAAGTCTTCTTCTGAGGGTCACTTATTCTTAACTAGTTCTGATTTGACTTTAACAGCAAAAAAACCCCTCAAAACTTTCATATAATCTCTGTAAAAGCTGAGTAAAGCCTAGCTTACAAAAAAAGAAAATTTCTTCTATCAACCTTTGAATTTAGGTAAGTACTTAAGGATATTTCCTTCCCAAACACACAGGAACTAGTTCTTAAACTAAAAATATGAATCATTAATAATAACTTCAAAATAATACAGCATGAATCAGAAGCTACTAATAACTTAAAATAACGCTATTATATTATGCCTCCTTTCTCTGAGGAGCATGTAAAAAGGAATTAATTACTTCATTTTAATAGAGAACCCATGGTAAAACCATCAACCTGCATCCACTTAGGAAATTAGTATGGCTCCATAACCACCCCTTTACAAAATCCTTCTCTGCCACTCCCTGGAGCAGTAGGTTGCTCTAGACATCTGCTTTTAGCACTCCTTCCAAGCAGGGAGGGGCAAGAGGACACCATTTTTAAACTCCTTCCACGACCAATTAATACACAGGCTACTCTCAGCAAATACCTCCATCGTTTGCAAGAAATCAACTCTTGCAGAACGCATTGGAAACCACCCAAATATTAAAAGTAGAAAAGGTGCATATACCATTACCTACAACCCCTTTGAACATATTACTAAATAGCTACTGGAATGATTGGCATGATTTAAAAGTTCACTGAAAACATGAATCAAACATGCCCCTCTGCAATCTAACAACTCCACAATTTTCAGTAACAAGCCCTACAAAGCCTCCAGTTTCATTTCCCTTCCTGGATTGAGAGCCTGGGGCAAAGAGGAATGAAAGGGTGGCAAATTAAAGTTTCACCCACACAGACAAGTGCAGGTTAGACAGGGAATTAGGAAATTCTCAGAAGGGTAGAAAGGTATCTTAGAAAAGAAAAAAGAAAAAAAGAGAGATTGAGACAGTGTTTCCCTAAGTGGCCTTCCTCGAGTCTCGCCCTGCCCTAATCGAGGCCGGAATGGCAGAAGTTGCAGCCTCTCTTCAAGCCCCAGGGTCTCTCGGCACGTTTCCTAAACCTCCATCCCCAGGCCTGGCCCGGAAAATGACGCCCCAGCGGTTATTCCATTTAATGTCAACTCATGTTAAGGAAAGATCCACTCAGTCTCATTCCAGCGGGGCCTTGGACTGGGATCCTCCCTGTAGCCCACAGCCGGAAAGCAGGACCGATGGGGCCTGGTCCCGGCGCCCCTCGTCTCCCGCCGGCTCCAAACTTTCCCCAACTCCGGGCCCACCTGTCACGGAGGGAGGGCGGGCCAGCTCTCGGGGGCGCCCGGGAGGCTGCCGGGGCCTCCAGCTGCCCGGGTGCCCCCATCTCCCCGCCGGCCGCAAGCCCCACTCCCAGGCCGGGGCCGCCTGGGCCTCTCCCATCTTCGACCCGGCCCCTCGGCGACCCGCAGCCCTCGGGAAGCCCCTCCCGCCTCAGCGCCGGGGAGCTGCGGCCCGGCGCCGGCCCCCGGGTGGGCCCGGGCCGCAGCCTCCTCAGCCGAGAGGGTCTCCCGGACGGTTAATACCTCAGGCCCGGCGCCCTCCCCCGCCCGGGGCTCAGCCTCTCACCTGCCGCCGCCGCCGCTGCCGCCGCCGCCGCTCCACGCTCCTCCCGGGAGGGGCCCCGACCCGACCCGGCTGCGGACCGCTCTGCTCTCCCCCTGGGCAGGCCCGGGGCGGAGCCGGGGCCTCTCCTGAGCGCCGCAACCCCCCGCCCGGGCAGCCGCCGCCGGCGCTGGGCTCCACGAGAGGGCGGGCGGGGGAGGGGGGCCTCGGAGGCCGCAGATCCCCGGGCTCGCGTACAGAGCCAGGCGCCTGACGCGGGCCCGGGCCCGGGCGGCCGCGGGGGGCGCGGGACCGGTCTCCTGGCGCCGGACAAAGGCCAAGGGAGGCGCAGAAGGGCCCAGGCCCGGCCGGGAGGTGGGGGCCTGCTCGGCTAGGGGCCACTCGGGTGCGGCGCGGAAGGCGGGGGGGTCGGAACCGCTGGAGCCCAGGACCCGCCTCCGGCCCCTTAATCCGGATCGGTTCGGTCCGGATTAGTAGTGATCGGTGTAAACACACTAGTGAAACCGCGTGTTTCCTCGCGAGATTTGCACGGTTGGGAGGCAGGGGGGGTCCTGGGGGGGTGGGGGAAGTGCCGACAGTGGGGGAGGAGGGGGAGGGGACGAGGAAGGTGGGGGGGTCCCCGCTGCCCCGGCGCCCCGCCTCCTCCAATCAGCGGCCGGCCTGCCGGGCAGGGGTTAACCAGGGGACCCCGCGCAGGCGAAGGAGGCCGCCGCCTCGCCGGGCGGCTGAGGGCGGGCTGACGGGCGGCGCCGAAGGACGCACCGCGACTCAAGGGGAGGTCTGACCCAGCTGGGCCGGAGTCCCGGAGACCCCGCAGCCGTCTTCGTAAAATCGGCCCCCGCCCCGCGGGAGCGGCCCCAGCCGAGCGGTTGGGCCGGCGCCCTGGGTCGCGGACCAACGGTGGAGGGGCCTCGCTGCCTGGGCCGGGCGCTTTCCGGATCCGCCTCGCCGAACCCTGCGCCCGCCTAATCCCTGATCTCCACGAGTTTGGGTGAGAAGTGAGGTTGCTCTGCCCAGGATGGATTGTAGAGGAAGAAAGCCGTGAGCCGACGAACCCCGCCCGAACTTCCCCGGAGACTCCCAGTTAGTGAGTTGGCTGTGTCCCCCCGTGTTGGCTAGCTCTCACGCCCCGCCACGCTCCAGACTCACCGTCCCGCTCCCCAAATCCACGTTTGCGCCGTGGAAAGCGGACAGAGCTTCACCTCCACGTACCTGGTTGGCAGGGCGTCTTTAGGGTCAAGTGGTGCTCTGGGATCAAGGCTGAGCCCCCACCCCCACCATAGTGTTGCCCTTCGGAAGGCGCGAGGTGGAGGGGCGCTGCCCCAAAGGGACTCTATCGCTGCGCCCTGGGGGAGGTTCCATTTCAACCTTTGATTAAAAACAAGGCTCTCCTGGGTACTTAGGGGGCTCTAAGAATAAGTGCTAGAATGGGGAAAACAGGCCTGCCCCTCTCCACCGAGGAATGGGAAATAGGCCAGGATGCAATAGCTCTTTCAGCTCGGCGGCTTCCTACACAGAAGGCTCCCATTCTGATCGCCCAGCACCAGAGAAAAAATCCCATTCTCCACCGACATCTGAGCCAGGACACTGACTTCTACGCAGATACCCAGCTTTGTATTTTCCTCTGATGCTTCCTTGATCAGATGTCTGGAGCTGTATGACAACGAGTGGCTTGGGGAAAATTCATAAAATGAGCAAGAGCCTTGAACTTTTCCAGGGGTAGGCAAGTACTTCGGGTGATGTTTCTGCCTTTCTTTCTTCCTTACTCAATTCTTCCTGTATTCATGGAACACAGACCTGCTGAAAGGGTAAAGGATGGCAGTTTACTTATTGTTAGTTGTTCAGCCTTCCAAATCCTTGGGCACGTTCAAGCACTGTAGAAAACAAAATCCATTCAGCCAAGAGTCACCTTGTTTCAAATCCCAGCCAGGTTGGGCCTTGCACACGTATTTCGATAGATAACAGTGTTTGAAGGGGAGGAGGAGAGCAAGTTCCAGGCAGAGGGTAGGAAAAAGGGCAAGGTAAAGGACTAGCAAGGGAGCAGGAGAACCAAGAGTATGTTCCTCTACAACTCAAAAGAGAAAAGCACCCGAGACAAGTTCTGTCCTTACAGTGAATGATCAAAAAAGTAACTCCTTAAAATGACACTGGAACATCTCAAAAGAGAAGAGTTTAAGAGAAAGAACACTGGACAGAGCTGGGGCTGAGCTCTGCCAGCTCCTCCACAGACAAACTGCTTGGGCCCGTTACCTAACCTTTCAAGTTTCGCCAACCTCATCTGTGAAGGAGTTTGGACCAGAGGATTCCCAGAGTCCTTTCCAGGTCTAAAGGGCTATGACAACATATTTTGAGGTAACTATGAAAAAAATAAAAATAAAACTAGTCATTGAAATTCAGGAAAAGACGAGATTTCGTTTCACTTTGCCTAGTGTGTTTTTCCCTGCATGTCAGAAAACTGACACTATCATAGGTCTGTTCATAGCCTACTCCACATCTAACACTCATCCCAAGAGGAACTGCTCATAGGAATTTCATGAATTTGCTTACCAAAAATGGTGTACTTCTGTTTGTTGTTCAGTCACCCAGTCCTGTCCAACTCTGTGTGACCCCATGGACTACAGCATGCCAAACCTCTCTGTCACTCACCATCTCCATCAAGTTTGCCCACATTCGTGTCCATTGCATCAGTGATGCCATCCAGCCATCTCATCCTCTGATACCCTCTTATAGGCTTCTGTTTATAAGCATATAAACTACCAGGCTTCCCTAGTAGCTCAGATGGTAAAACATCTGTCTGCAATGCAGGAGACCTGGGTTCAATCCCTGAGTCGGGAAGATCCCCTGAAGAAGGCAATGCAACCCACTCCAGTATCCTTGCCTGGAAAATTCCATGGACAGAGGAGCCTGGCGGGCTACAGTCCCTGGGGTCACAAAGAATTGGACACGACTGAACAACTAACACATAAGCATATAAGTGAAAATATCAAATACTAACAATCAGAAAAAAGAAACAACAGATGGATGATTATGTTGTTGTCCAATGGTTCTCATGATATAATTTAACCTTGGGTTCATGAACCCACTTGTGTAAAGTGTGTTGGCTCACAGAGCAACTTTGTGAAACTCAGCTTCTCAAAGGCTGGCAAATGGTGACACTCCCCATGCAAAAGCCCGATTGCTATCAGAAGGCTCAAACATGGATTCATCTAGATGTTCCCATTGATCCTGCCTTCAGGGTAGCATATGACAAGTCCTCCAGGTCCATGTTCATAGACAGAAGGGACAAGGGAGCTGGCGTCCCCTAAGCTGTGTTCTGCAGGTTTCAACAGGTTAAATGCTTTAAAGGGAGTGGATATACATTGGTCCTCAGGACTCTAGGTTAAAGTTAAGTGGAATCCTTTATTTCAGTACTTCTTAGAACCTAAAGTGTATAATACGCACAAGACAATCTCCAGGAGAGGGATTGGGGTATCCACTGGTTTCTAATTTGATTTTTTGAACCACCACCCTGGTATTTTTTTGGTTGGTTGGTGGTTTCTGATACTCATGGGAGATACTTTGAGAAAGACACTGGAGAAAACTAGTTTAGCCCTTCTTTGCCCTTTCACCTGTACCACAACTAATGAATGTCCACAATCTTCTTAAATGCCTCATAATATCCACCATATTCAGCGAAAAGACTATGGCATGTTTTACCAAGTAGGGGACCCTCACATGCACCTTTTCTAAAAGGAGCCTGCAATATGTTGGCTAAGAGGACAAACTCTTGGTCCAGGGCCCTGGTTTTCATCTTGGCCCTGCCTCTTACCAGCTGTGTTGCCTTAGGCAAGATATTTAACTTCTCTAAGCCTCAGTTTCTTTACCCATCAAATGGTGTTAAAACTTCGCAAGCCCTGGAGGAGGAAATGGAAACTCCAGTATTCTTGTCTGGAAAATTCCATGGCCAGGAAAGCCTGACAGATCATAGCGCATGTAGTCTTTACAGTTGGACACAGCTGAGCCTGCATGCAATTATTGAAAAATACAACTATTTGGTTCTAATTGAATCAATTCCATAGAAGAGAAAGAAAATTAAAAAAAAAAAACACCTCACAGGGCTGTTGGAGGACAAAAGAGATGATGTGTATGCCTGACAGAATAATCCCAGAATAAATGGTCCTCAAACCTCATGTTTCTACCAAGAATGTCTACATTTGTCATTAGCTTGTTTTGGCAGCACACAGTTTAACTTCAGAAATCAGGCTGCCAATGCACTGAGTCGCTCATGGGGCTATTTTCTTCACAACAGAAAAAGGACTTGATAACAGGAAAAATGTCTCTGTAAAGAAAGCACTACATTTGATGGGGGGAGGGGGGGAGGGGAGGGAGAGCCCAGTAGATAAAAATATAAAAGTCACCTTGTCTGTTTATGTTCTTCTTCCCCTACCCTGAGGGTTTCTAATGGTGTGAATAAGGGATTTTGTGAAGGCAGTATTTCCACCAGAAATTCTGGTGGGCAGGGCCATGTAGAATGTCAGGGTAGTGGTGGTCGCATAGAACTAGGTTCAAACCCCATTTCTTCACCTCTCAGCTTCTTCATCTGAAAACTGTGGCCTGCACACCTAACCCCATGGGTGGCTCTAGTGAAAGTTGAAATAGTGGGACTAGCCTGGTGGTCCAGTGGCTGAGACTCTGTACTACCGATGCAGGGGGCCCAGGTTCGATCCCTGGTCAGGGAACTGGATTCCACATGCCACAGCTAAGAGTTCACATGCCCCAACTGAGAGCCAGTGCAGCCAAATAAATAAAAAGGAAAATATTTTTTAAAAAATAAAGTTGAAATAGTGATGGGAAATGCCTTCTAACTGTGCCTGACATACAGTAGACATTTGGTCAGTGCTATTTCCTCCAGACTCCCCATTTCTAACAAAATGGAAAAGCATCTGGCAGCCAGGCAAGTGCTCTACGGATGAAAGAAATTCACATCTCACCTCTCAGCCTTCACAGGACTCTCTGCCAGTCTCTCCCCTGTCTCTGGTTTTCATACCCTTCTCCTGCCCAACTTGCTTCAGAAGCTCTTCCTGGGCAAGTCTCCTTGACACAGTTTATTTATCTTCCCCACAGCCCAGTGATGCTGGAACAATGTTCTTATTCTCCTAGAGAGCACCTCCCTTCTCTAATTTCCTCCTTCAACTCCCTCCCCAAATGTTACTTTTTAATACTTGTCTCCCCTGCATTGTGTGTTCCTCCTTCCCAGCAACTGCAACAAGAATGAATGCCCACTTAAGTGTAACAAGCCCCTTAAGTGTAACAAGCCCTCTCGCTGAGCTACTGATTCCTCCATTTTGGTTTTTCTCAGAAAACCTCAAGATAGGAAACAACAGCAAACGCCCTGCGTCTGTGGACACTAGCAGAATATTTTATCAATCTTCCTTCCATTGACCTTTTGTATTAGGCTTAAGTAAGCAACCTTCAGACACACTGACACAGGTTGGGAGGGAAAGGGGACCTCAGCGCTGAGCCCACAGAGAAGAAAGAGAGGGATCACTCAGTGGCAGGAGACTTAGGCATAGTCAGCCCAGAAAGGTGCATCAGAAGATGTGTGCGGTTTTTGTATGGCCTCTCAATGACAAGAATGAAGTGGGGTTTGTTTTTTTGTTTTTGGTGGGGTGGAGGGTGACTTTTCTTTTCTAATTATTGTTCAGTGGCTAAGTCTGCAGCACACCAGGCTTCCTTGTCCTTCACTGTCTCCCAGAGTTTGCTCAAACTCATGTCCACTGAGTCGGTGGGTGATGCCATCCAACCATCTCATCCTCTGTCACCCTTTTCTCCTCTATCTTTCCCAGCATCAGGGTCTTTTCCAGTGAGTTGGCTCTTTGCATCAGGTGGCCAAAATACTGGAGGTTCAGCCTCAGCATCAGTCCTTCCAATGAATATTCAGGGCTGATTTCCTCTAGGGTTGACTGGTTTGATTTCCTCATAGTCCAAGGGACTCTCAGTCTTCTCCAGGACCACAGTTCGAAAGCATCAGTTCTTCAACACTTAGCCTTCTTTATGGTCCAAGTCTCATGTTTGTACATGACTACTGGAAAAACCATCACTTTGACTATATGGACCTTTGTCCATTTCTTCTTAATGGTTGAAAGAAAGTCAAAAGAAGAGTAGTATTTCACGACTTGAAAATGATATAAAATCTAATTTGGTGTCTATAAATAAAGTTTCATTTAGAATACAGCCACACTGGGATTTCCCTGGCAGTCCAGTAGTTAGGACTTTGCTTTCCAATGTAGGGGGTACAGGTTCAATAGCTGGTCGGAGAACTAAGATCCCACCAAAAAACTAAAACATAAAACAGAAGCAATATTGTAACAAATTCAATAAAGACCTTAAAAATGGTAAAGAAGTAAAATTGGAAAAAAAAAAAAAACCGCAGCCACACTAATTTCTTTACATACTATCTGTGGCTGAATTTGCACTACAAATGGCAGAACTGAGTAGTAGTGACAGGCAGGCAAAGCCTAAAACATTTACTATCTGATCCTTTACAGAAAAAGTTTGTCAACTCCTGCTCTAGGCCAGGGCTTCTCACGGAGCAGATGTGTCCCTCTGGGCTTCCCTGACGGCTCAGGCGGTAAAGAATCTGCCTGCAATGCAGGAGACCCGGGTTTAATCCCTGGGTTGGGAAGAGTCCCTGGAGAAGGGAATGGCTACCCACTCCAGTATTCTTGCCTAGAGACTTCCATGGACAGAGGAGCCTGGTGGGCTACAGTCCACTGGGCAAAGAGTTGAACACAACTGAGTGACTAACACTTTCACTTCACGAATCCCTCGGGGATCTTGCTCTAGTGCGTCTGGGACAGGACCTAAGAGTCTGCTTTTCTATTAGCCCTCAGGTGACGCTGTTGCTGCTGGTCTGCGGACCACACTGGGGAGGTCAAGGCTCTCAAATGCATGGCAGTTATATTAGTAGTAAATGCCTTATGTGAAGACTTTGTATGTACAGTGAGCAAATCTTTTAAAATACGAAAAAAAACTGGAGTGTAACCCAGGATAATAACCCCAATCGAATCTTCCACATTTCATTCCATTGTTTTGGTATCATGTGATAGCCGAATAGACATGGAAATGGATTTGCTATCCACCTGGCTGAGACCAAAGGGATTGCAGCCAAATACTCTTGTGATGTGGTGCTTCCTCTTATTGGCCCTAAGCTTACCAGTCCAGCTACAGAAGGAACCTCTGTGTCCTGGTGTTCCAGTCTTTGGAAAGGGGGTCTGAGCTTACCTTATCCAAAACAGTATTGACTTTTCCACCTTCAGGCAAATCCTCTCTCAGCTCCTTCTTCAGTGACAAACCCTTGGAAAAGCAGCTTGGATTAAAATCTCAACACTTCTGCATACCTGAGACCCAAGGACACCTGACTTTTGGAGCCTTGATTTCCTTATCTGCATCATAGAGATAATATATATAAAGCACCTGGGTTACTGCTGGATCCCTGCCAGGTGCTTCCAACCTGAAATCATCATAAAACTTAAAGGCAAAACCTGCCTCTTTCCCTACCTAACTCATGCTATTGTTTAGTCAACAAGTCATGTCCAACTCTTTGTGATGCCATAGAATATGTAACCTGCCAGTCTCCTCTGTCCATGGGATTTCCCAGGCAGGAATACTGCAGTGGGTTGCCATTTCCTTCTCCAGGGAATCTTCCTGACTCAGAGATCAGATCCATGTCTCCTACATTGCAGGTGAGTTCTTTACCACTGAGCTACCAGGGAAGCCCATTTAACTCAGATTCAGTTCAGTTCAGTTCAGTCGCTCAGTCATGTCCGACTCTTTGCAACCCCATGAATCGCAGCACGCCAGGCCTCCCTGTCCATCACCAACTCCCGGAGTTCACTCAGACTCACCACATCCATCGAGTCAGTGATGCCATCCAGCCATCTCATCCTCTGTCATCCCCTTCTCCTCCTGCCCCCAATCCCTCCCAGCATCAGTCTTTTCCAATGAGTCAACTCTTCGCATGAGGTGGCCAAAGTACTGGAGTTTCAGCTTTGTCAATTCCATTCTTTCATTACTTCAAAAACTCTGGAATCATCCTCTCTTGCACCCTTATCCCCAGCATTTCCATTCTAGCCTCACCAGCCTGCTCCCACCTCAAGGCCTTTGCCCTTTCCCTCGGTCCACCTGGTACTTTCCACCAGACACCTAGCAGGTGTGGCCATGTTACACTGCGTGGACTGTGCATTATCTTCTGCGTCTGTGTGATAGTGATACGAAGCTGGCCAGTAACTGCCTTTCCATGATAGAGTGACAAAAACCTCCAGGCTAGGTTTTTCAGTAGAAAGAAGTGAGAAGGACAGTTTGAAAAGAAAGACTATCTCATCACAAGGAAAACAACTTTTTTTTTTCTATTTCTTTAATTTTCTGTCTATATGAGATGATGACTGTTCACTAAACTTACTGTGATGGTCACTTCAGTGATGTACCTAAGTCATCATGCTGTATATCTTAAGCCTATAGTGCTGTATGTCAACTATATCTCAATAAAACTGGAAGAAAATAAAACATTTTTTAAAAGCCCAAAACTAAATTCTCACCCTTAGCTGCATGCCACCGAGAGAGAAATGGGCAGTAATGCAAAATTGTATGTCAGAAGCACGGAGCGCCGGGAGAAATAGGGAGCAGGGACGAGGACCAAGGGCTGGACCCTAGTGGTGGTGGAGATGCTACGTCACAGAGGGAGGTAGGTCAGGGACGGCTGTTCTCTGATCACCTGACGTCTGAGCAGGGGCCTAAACGAAATGAAGGCGCAAAGCTTGCCACTGTCTAGGGGAAGAGCCTTCCAGGCAGAGAGCACAGTGAGTGTAAATGGCCCCGGGCCAGAACTGGCGTGTTGGCAGCAGGACCACTTGTCAGGCAGAGCTGCAGCATCTCTCTGGGCCTTACGGGCCTTTTGCGACAGGGTGAGAAGATGCCTGCTGCTGAGCCGGCACGCACATAGGCCACAATCTCACCAAGGTTTCAGGAAAACAGGCGCTTTTATGCTGCAATGAGATTCAGTGTCTTGAGCCTGTGTTTAATGCTTGATCCCAAAGGGCAGGGATTATAGCAAAAAGCACTTATTGGGCATTTATGGGGCAGGCACTGGAATGAGAGCGTGTTCATGATCACTTTTAATCCTTCCCACCTTGAGGGAGCCCCACCATACCGAGGAGGAGGAGGAAGCGGAGAGGAGGTGAGAGAGTTCTCTGAAAGCTGGTCTGCCTCCAGGACCAGTGCCCTCTGCCCCTTGCTCTGCAGCGAGTGGCTGGCCCGGGGCGCTCAGTCCTGCCCCTCCAGTCCAACTCCAGGCTCCACCTGCTCCTTGAGTTTGCTTCAGCCAACGCTGAAATTCCTGGCACCTTGTTCTGGTTCCCTGCTTCTTACCTGTATTTATTGTGTTCCACAACTTTCCTACCTGGCCGTTAGTTTCTGCCTACTCTGGAAGTGTAGACTTGCCTAAGAGTCACTTAGGCAAGACTCTTATCAAACTCATCATCACCCAGAATCTGGTTCTCAGGTCTTCAGGTCCCCTGGCCCCCGTTAATCCAGTTCCCAAAGAAAGTCATCAAAATGCTGAGAACAGTACACAGCCCTGGATGCCAGCTGAAGACAGCTGCTGTTCTCAATTCCTTGAAATAGTGTGTCTTCTAAAAGGACAGGGTGCTAGGTCTGTCCCCTCTCATGAAATTACATCAAAACCCTGCTTTCTTGACTTCTTTCTCTTGGACTCACCTCTCCTGCAACCACAGTTTATATATAGGCTTACAATTTATATTTAGGCTTACATTTCCTTGGAAATTTGGATCACCCATTTTTAGCCAACCCTGCAGCTTCGTACGGAGAAGGCAATGGCAACCCACTCCAGTGTTCTTGCCTGGAGAAGCCTAGGGATGGTGGAGCCTGGTGGGCTGCCGTCTATGCAGTTGCACAGAGTTGGACATGACTGAAGCGACTTAGCAGCAGCAGCAGCAGCTTCATAGGTACACTGGTAGTTGATTTTGTCCATCATCATGGAGTCTCCCAAGTGGTGTTCTCTGGTTTCACAGGTATCCTGGTGAGGCCTCACATTTAAAAATTCTACTTTAGTATTCATGAGCGTAAGACTTTTGGAAAATTATTTCAACTTCCTCCTCTATCAAACTGGGAACTAACACCTGTTCTCCTCCCAGGGTTGCTCTAAGGATTAAGTCAGTTAACACTCTAAAGTCTTCTGAAATTTCAAGAAAAAGTGCCATTTGTAAATGCAAAGTGAAATTATTCTTTGGAGGCAACTTTCCCCTGAAACAATAGTTTAGGCAACAAAGAAACAGGGTTTTGGTAGAGCTGGCCCGGCACATGGCCTGTTGTGACAATGCCTATTTACACAGTGGCCCAGTAGCCCTTATCAATGGATCAGTGGGAGTGTGGTTCCATCAGCTCCAAGAACCAGTGCCTGAATAAATGCTGTCTCAGTGTGAAGCCATCCACAGTCTCTGGGTACTGTCTTTTCCCGGTCTCCCTGTGCTCTGTCCAGATTTAGTTTTTACTTGCAGAGTAAACGTGATGCTGTCAAAAGAACACAAGATGCAGAGTCACAAGCCCTGGGTTCAAAACTCGGCTCTCCATGCATGCTAGTGAGGGTCAGCCAAGTGTCCTGCCTGAGCCCCTTGCTCACCCCATAACATGGGGCTGCTCACATGACCTGCCCCTCAGAACTGATGTGAGGATGGAATGACGTGACTGAAGTTCAGAAAGATTAGTGTGGGGAATTCCCTGGTGATACAGTGGTTAGGACACTGCACTTTCACTCCTGAGGGCCCAGGTTTGATCCCTGATCAGGTAAATAAGATCCCAACAGTGGCTCATTGAGGCCCCCCCAAAAAGAAAAAGAATAAGTAAATAGCTCTGATCTTAATGCAATGCATAATAGAGAAAAGATATGAAAAAATGCTACTTTAAAAGAGAAAGATTAGTGTAGTGCCTGGCATGCAGAAGACACTCTGATGATGCTTGTGTAAAATAACCGCACTGATTTGATTAGAGAAAGCAGTTGGCCACTAGTCTTCTCAAAATTCTTACCTTCATCACCTTTGCCTGACATACCAAGCTCTTTTGTTTGTCAAGAATATTTTTTGCTTTCCTCTTCTAACAAAATATTTGGAAACCAAAATAGATACTGTACAGGGCAGGGGACAGACTTGCTTGGCCACTGTCTGAGCCACCCAGACGGGGGTGTTTTCACTCCTGCATTTCTTCAGTGGTAGCAGGGCAAGATTTTACTTTTGCTCTTTCGGTCACCAGTGAGGACATCACATCATAACAGGTTCCCCAGTCTTGGCATCTCACTGACCACCTGATCTGCTCCACTCCTGTATCAGAGCAGGAAATACCCTGATAGGTTCTTTTCTCCTCTCACAGATTCAAGACTCACCTCAGTTACCAAGTCCTTCCCCGGGGCACCCTTTATACACACCCCCATTCTGACAACCCAGGAGCTGGACAGAAGGACCTGAGGGTTGGTCTGTGGGGCAGGGGCAGCGCTGGAAGGCCTTCAGTGGTCACACTGCCCAGAGGCTGCATCCCACCTGGCACTCAGTCAGCACTGGCATGGTCTCACCTGCCCTGTTCGGCTAGAACAGGTGAGAGCTGGTCCCGGGCCCTTGAGGACTCTACAGCTCCTGCCCTCCCCTCGCTGTGCTCCCCACAGGACTGGAACCCCCAGGAAGTAGCCCTGGGTCTAGTTCTCCAGCCCCTGGTGACTCATCTCCTCCACTGGAAAAAGTATGAAAGTTGTGCCTGTTACGTTAACATGTTCCTGTGAGGGGCCCACATTGCCCACTGAGGGAGTTTCCATCTTATAACTGGGAAAAGAGAGGTGGTAGGTGTGAGGCAGAGAGCCTGACCTGGGAGCTAAGCTGCTCCCGGGGCCAGCGCAAGCTCTCCTCCCCTGGGCTCCGTGAGTTTCAGCCGTTCACTTCACCTTCCCAGCTCCCCTTTCTCACCTATTAAAGGGGATATGATGGGACCTCCCAGGGGGCTCAGTGGTAAAGAATCCACTGCCAATGCCTTAGACATGGGTTTGACCTCGGGCTGGGGAAGATTCCACGTGCTGCGGAGCAACTGAGCCTGTGTACCACAACTATTGAGCCTTTGCTCTAGAGCCCAGGCGCCGCCACTACTGAGCCCACGCCGCAACAGCTGAAGCCTGCGTGCCCTGGAGCCTGTGCTCTGCAGCAAGCGCGGCCACTGCAATGAGAAGCCCACGCGCTGCAGCTAGAGAAAAGTCCCCTCTGCAATAAAGACTCGGCGAAGTGAAAAATGAATACACACACTTTTTAAGGGAGGGGGAAATGATGCCCATCCCAGAGGGGTGGTTAGGCTTCCTAAAGCATGCGGCACAGCACCGAGTGGGGCAGGGAATCTAACCGGGGGCTTCCCTAGGATTATGATTTCTTCTCTCCCTCACTTGATTTTTTAACCTTCCTTTCTAACTGTGGTGAGTAATATATATTCCTCACACTTAAAATAGACTGTTTAGTGTTTTCAGGAAGTCCTCAAACTAGAGCTGGGTCCCAGCACTGAGCTGACTGAAGCGTGGCTGCCAGAGGCCCTTAGGCTTCGCAGCCCTTGTTGTGTCTGTCGCGAGTCTCACCCTGCCAGCGCGGCAGGAAGATGGTCACTGATGACCCAGAATGAACGACTGTGGCCATGTTCCAGTTAAACTTTATTTGCAAAAATAGGCAGTTTGCCAGCCCCTGTATGACTCTCAATTGCAGCTCACACCAGGATCACCCAGCGGGTATCTTGCAACACACCTTGGGGGACCCTACCTCTAGCATTTCTGACTCTGGGTCTGGGCTGGGATTTACATTTGCATTTCTAACAACTTCTGGGTGACGCTGAGGTTGCTGGTCTGGGAACCACTTTGAGAACCACCAAAACTTTTCCCTCTCTCTTCTTTCTCTGTGCACTTGAAACATTTCATTCCTGCTACAAAGAGAGCATTTATTGGTTTTTACTATGGTTAGTGGCTTGTGTGTGGGTCTCTGGGATCCTGTGTTAATCATCTTCCTGTCCCAGTGCCCGGCGGTGGCAATGCTCATCATTCACTGACAGAACTCGAGGGAGGTCCTGGCCACCGGAGCCCTGGCCCAGCCCTGCTCGTCGGGGGACACTTCTCTCTGGAGCTTTGTACAACCCAGGCCTGGCCCTCTCATGGAGAAGAGGAAGAGGGACTTTGCCCCCTTGCCTGTCCAGAAACAGACCAGGAGACGAGCCATTCGCTGCTCAGACTAGACCTTGAACCTGGACTGGAAATAAACTGAGGCCTGGGGATTTGGTTTAATTTTGTTATTTTTTTGCTTTGTGATGTGTGAGTGTTGGGGGGTTAAATCCAGACAGCTGACTGCTGTGGAAAACCACTATTACTGAATTGTAGAGATTAAGAAATCTTTTAAAATGACCTGTAGTCAGGGCTTTTTCTCAGATGATGCAAAATTCAGTTTGGTCCTGATAAAAATGAGTAATATTTGAGGGACTCCGTCCATAATCCAACTTCCCTGGTGGCTCAAAAAGTAAAAGAGTCAGCCTGCAATGTGGAAGACTCGAGTTTGATCCCTGGGTTGAGAAGATCCCCTGGAGAAGGAAATGGCACTCCAGTATTCTTGCCTGGAAAATCCCACTGGAGTCGGGCGGGCTACAGTCCACGGGGTCGCAAAGTGTCGGACACAACTGAGCAAGTTCACTTTCACTTTCATTCCATGATCCAGTGGTTAAGAATGCAGGGGATGAAGGTTTGATCTCTGGTCAGTGAACTAACATGCCTCAGGGCAACTAAGCCCTCACTGCAACTACTGAACCAGGGGCATCAACTAAGGAGAAGTTGACACATCGTAACGAAAGATTCCACATGCCACAGCTAAGACCCCACACAGCTAAATAAATAAGCAAATAAATATATTTCAAAAAGAACAAATAATATTTGAGGCCCCTCCCCATCTTGAATGGCATGAGCAACAATCCCTGTTGCAACAATCCCTGTCCAGTACCCTCTTTTGGAACTTAGTGCCTCCCTCCTGGTTTTTCTCCTGAGGACACTGCAAGTAGGGAGTCAGGCATGGACTCATGTGTGCTCCCCCACCTCCCCTTGCTGATGCGCGCAGAGGAGGCCCCAGTAGGAACTCACCAGAGACAGGGGGCCACTTAGTCCAGGGCTGGCCAAAAGCTGCAGGTGTAACAATGCCTCCCTCTTCCCAATTCCCAGGCCTCTCCAGTGGAGGCTGACACAGGAATTCCTTGGATGTGTGTGGTTTCAAGACCTTCCATACCTAACCTTCCGTGCTTCACTATCTCCTTTCCAAACTAACAGGCAGAAAGGACTCCTTCCCTCCCCATCTTGCCTGGCTCTGTGAACTCTGCCCATGGTCCAGACATGTGCTGCTCATCTAGACTGAGGTGTGGAAAGCTCTGAGCTATAGCCAGTCACCTGGAGCCTGTGGAGTTAACACTGCTGGGAAGCAGGACTGACCCAAGCGGCTTAGGACTCCTTCAGATATTCCCTGTCCCGGCCACCTCGTTACCCCTGCCTGCCAATCAGTTTTGCATCAATAAACTTTATGTTCCAGGCTTTGCGAGATGAATGAAAGGCAAGCAGCTGAAGTGTGATCTCTGACCTTGGCACGTAAACAGCCTACAGATTGGACTTGGCAGTTAATAAAGGAAAGGCCTTGTGATTCTCTGATGCCTTTTTGCCTTGATTAGATTAAGCATTCATAAGCTTCGGGGAAATCGTCAATTGGAAGAGGAAGACCCCACAAGACAGTAATTCACATCTCTACTCATACAACGGTTCAGACTGTCAGCCCCTCAGCCAATAGTCACTGACATTGGTGCTGTCCTAGTACCTGAGCTCAGCTCTGTGCTAACCACTCTCCAGCACAGGGGCCTCGCGAATTCCCGAAGCCCACTTGTGCCCTCCTGGAAGACAGCGTCCAGCTTGGCGGTCAGGAGCATTCACTTTGGTTTAGCCAAATCTGAACTTGAACCCTAATTCTGCCGGGTGACCTTTGGCAAGTTATTTAACCTGTCTGCCCTCAGTTTCCTCTTGGGGTTAATAATACCCACTGCCAAGGGTTGTCATCAGGACTAAGTGAGACCATCTGCGCAAGGCTTGCAGCCCAGGGCCTGATGCTCAGCCGCCAGCCAGACGTGCAGGTCCCAGTACAGAGCTCACAGTTTGCTGGGCAGGCTCTCAGGGGCTGGAGGCTCCCTTCCTTCCCGACACGCTGCCAGCCATGGGGAGCTGATGATGATCTCCATGGTCTCTGCTTTCCACGGTCTGAGAGACCTACTGCTGACAATGCGTTTAGTTTCTTCATCTATAAAATGAGTAGTGGTGATAGCTCCCTGGGGGGATCAGGGAAGTGCCTGGCACAGATGCCTGCAAAGGCACTTTGCCGAAGGAAAGGACTATGGGAACGTTAGATGCTGGTAGCAGCCTCTGGCTTGTCATCGGATGCCACTGCAGCCCTGCAGGCTGTCTTTAATAATAGGTATTTTAAAATTCCTAAACCCACTTCATGCTATATTTGCCCACACACGGAGGTTTATTCAGTGTTAATCACATTAATGTGCTGTTTCATTTCACGCTGTGCGATGCCAGCTTCCATGAGAGCCCGGAGACAGCAGAATTTACTCTCCAAGGGACCTCGTACTGTGTTTACCCACACGTTGTCAAGGCATCTCAGAGCCCCAGCGACCTCTGGGCCACCCCCTTGTTCCCCCGGGGTGCCCTCAAGCCTTAAGTAGTCTTCAAGTGTCTCTCTTACTTCTTGGCTTTTACCCTCAATTAGAAACCTCTTAGGCAAGTGTCCAATTTTTACTACCCATCTTGAATCCTTAAACCAGCCAAACACGTGCTACTCAGTAAAAGCAGCCCATCAGGGGCCATAAGGGGCCCTGGATGAAGAGGAGTTTGCAGCATCCTTTAAGAGCCCCTGGCTCAGTTCCCCTCATGTTACAGACAGTAGCACTGAGTAGCAGAGGTGTGCGACTGAGCCTCTCCCCTCTGCTGGCCCTGCGCTGACAAATAATCTCCTTTCAGATCTGAAACTCAAAACAACAAATGTGTCCATTTTTTCTTGGCTCTGAGCCCCAGTTTTCTTGAAACAACTACTTGCCCCTCCTAATTCTTGTCAGCTGAGAGCCTCAGACCCTATTTCCTGCAGAAAAGGATGCCCCCCGCAGCTGACCCTAGGGCCCGGCACAGCTCCTCAGCACAGTGTCCCCTCCAGGCTTGGGGCCACCCACCTGCCTTCCCAAGGACTTCACCCCGAACCTTCCACCCACTTCTTATATCGTCAATTTCTCCCTTTCCACTGGAGCATTCCTGTCAGCAACTATGCTGGCTCTCATTTGAAATATTTTGGTATAAAACCCTCTCTTGACCTCATTATCCTCTACAGGTACTATTACCTGGACAACTCTGACAACTTGGCTGTTTCCACTTCCTCTTCACCTGCTGGTCACTTTTTTTTTTTTTTAAGAGTAAAGGGGTATTGATTTTTGGTTGAAATTTTCCAATCAAATGGAATTGCTTAATTCAAAAGAACTTATATTTTTTTCTTTAAACACTATGACCTCATTTTTAACTCTGCAGGCACCTAGAAACAAAACACTGGATCCACCAGAGAAAATGGGGCAATAAAAGGATCAGAAGTTCAAGGCAGCTATGGGGTAATTCCTGTTAGCTGGCAGTTCTCAGTTCTAAACAGAAATGTCCCAGAGCCTGTTGGGTTTGACAAAGTTTCTTAGAGCTGGGGATTTGGAAAAGTTGAACTCCACCGAATTCTTTCCCAATTGTTTCCAGCAGAGGGAAGATAAGGCTGATCCATCAAATGAACATCCAAAGAAACATTTAAGAACATGTTTAACTAGTACTCAGTATGTGAGATTATTAAGTAATAACTGGAATACATATAGGTTATTTATCACTGCTACAATATTTTCTGAAGGATGCTGAACTGTAAGCAAGATCTTTTTTTGCTAAAGTCCAGGAACTTTTTGCTAAAGTTGACACTGATGTCTTTTCTCTGCTTGCCTCCCAGGCTTGTTTTTGAGGATAGCTAGGGGTTTGCTGTTTTCCCTTGAGGCCTTAAGCGTGACATCACATTCGGTGTTTCAGTCAAATATTCTCAAGTTGTTGTTGTAGTAGCTGTCGTGATGAGACTGTCTGACCCTTTACACACACACTCAACTCAAAAATGCAGTCGTTTTCCAAGGCGGAGCACAGCTTACTGCAGAGATAGTTGTGAACCAAGTCAGTCTCAATGGGGTGGTTTTCCTTGTTGAGATCCCAAATTCCGATAGTGTCTGGTCATGAGACTCCCACCGTGGCTGAACTTCGTATCCGAAATCAAAGAGATTATTTGAGAGAAAATGACCTGCTACTTGGATTGTCCAGCTCTTCAAAAACTTCAGGTCATGGAGGGTCTCCTGAGTGCGGGGGAAGGGGTTGTGTGTGTGTGTGTGGGGGCAACGGGGGTCATTGTGGGCACAAGGACACTGATGGCAAATGTCCTGGGGACACTGACCTGCATGAGCTCTCCTGGAGGTACCAAGACCTGGCCCCACCCCACAGCCTGCAGGCACCAGCGCTGGAGGCCTAAGGTCAAACAACCAACGGGGTTGGAACACAGCCCTGCCAGCTCATTAATTTTTTTAAGTAAAAATTTAAACCTACAGAAAAGTTGAAAAACTATCGAACTACCCCTTACCTAGATTTTCCAATTATCATTCTGCCACATATGCTATCTCTTTCTAATAAATAATATACTTATACACATACCTATACATAACATGTGGGTGTGCGTGCTAAGTCACTGCAGTCATGTCTGACTCTTTGTGACCCTGTTGACAGTAGCCCGCCAGGCTCCTCTGTACATGGGATTCTTCCGGCAAGAATAACAAGTGGGTTGCCATGCCCTTCTCCAGGGGAATCTTCCCGACCCAGGGACTGAACCTGAGTCTCTTATGTCTCCTGCATTGGCAGGTGAGTTCTCTACCACTAGAGGTACCTGGGAAGCCATATATAACATACAAACAACTTATATATATTATACATAATACATGTATATACGTATATGTTTTAGTCACTCAGTCATGTCTGACTCTTTGTGACCCCATGGACTGTAGCCTGCCAGGCTTCTCTGTCCATGGAATTCTCTAGGCAAGAACATTGGAATGGGTTTCCATCTCCTTCTCCAATATACACGTATAATTTGTTGTTATTGCTGAACCACTTGAAAGTTTCAGGCATTTTGCTTCTTCAACCCTAAATATTCCAATAAACACTAAAACATGTATCTCCTAAGAATCAGACCTCTATTACATAACTGAAACTGCACAACTCAGATGGGGCTCCAACTCAGCCAAAACTGACTGGGACTTGAACCCACTGTCTTTTAACTGAGATGGCACATCTGGTCTCAGGATTTAATGAAGCTTAGGTTCTTAATGTCTTAGTGCAAAAGTAATTTAGCAAGAGGCAAAGTCATAGGTAAGAAGAGGATATTCAGAGATACACCTTCCACAGACAGAATGCCATCCACCTCAAAAGGCAAGAGTAACCCAAAATATGGGGTGTTTTTTTTTTCTTATGCTGCTTGGCTTGCAAGATCTTAGTTCCCGGACCAGTGATTCAACCCTGGCCATGGCACGGAAAGTGAAGAGTCCTAACCACTGGACCACCCAGGATGTCTGAGTGTGCCATGTGGATGCTAATATATGGGGACAACAGAGGAGGACATGACTTTTGGATGGCATCACTGACTCAATAGACATGAGTTTGAGCAAGCTCCGAGAGATGGTGAAGGAAGGGAAGCCTGGCATGCTGCAGTCCATGGGGTCACAGAGAGTTGGACACAACTGAGAGAATGAACAACAACATATCACAGTGAGGGTATAACAAGGGTCAAGGTCCACTGGAAGGCAGATCTTCCACCATCTCAGGCCTGATCAGTTCTAACTAGTTTTTGTTGTATCCTCAATGGTTATGTCATTCTTTTAAAGGTTCTGCCCTGCCCTCTTCCCTCCTGTATCATAACTGCAGACCATTATCACGCCCAAGAAATCGAATACTGATACAATAACCTAATATAAAGTCCATTTCATATTTCTTCATTTGACCCCCAAAAGTCCTCCATGCTGCTGCTGCTGCTAACTCGCTTCAGTCATATTCGACTCTGTGCAACCCCATAGACAGCAGCCCACCAGGCTCCCCCGTCCCTGGGATTCTCCAGGCAAGAACACAGGAGTGGGTTGCCATTTTCTTCTCCAGTGCATGAAAGTGAAAGTGAAGTCGCTCAGTCGTATCCAACTCTTATCGACCCCATGGACTGCAGCCTACCAGGCTCCTCCGTCCATGAGATTTTCCAGGCAAGAGTACTGGAGTGGGTTGTCATTGCCTTCTCCAGAAGGTCCTCCATAGCTACTTTTTAATCCAGATTTCAGGCAAGGAAGAGGCCTGCCCAAATTTAACTTCCATTTCTACCACTCCACTTAGACTGTCCACAGTCAGGGTGACCTCTTCACCAAACCTAAAAGACCTTCTCTGGCCTTGGCCGGGGGTCACTCACGGCAGTCTCTGCTGGGCTTCTGCCTCACCACACATTCAGTTTGCCCCCTCCTCCTTGATCCTTCCCTTCCACCAGTCCTATGAATGTTGGGGGAACCCAGGCCTTTGTTCTGGGCCCTTCCTCTTCAGTTCCCAGGTGGTCTCATCTAGGCTGGTGGCTTTAATACCCACTGCATGCTGATGCCACCCATACTTCCAGCATCGAAGCTCTGACATCCCCCAAATCCAGCCCCATGTATGTATGTTAGTAGCTCAGTTGGGTCTGACTCTTTGCGATGCCATGGACTGTAGCCCACCAGGTTTCTCTATCCATGGGATTTCACAGGCAATAACACTGGAATGGGTTGCCATTTTCTTCTTTGGGGAATTGTCCCAACCCAGGGATCAAAACCAGGTCTCCTGTATTGCAGGAAGATTTTTTTACCACCTGAGCCCCAGCTCCAGGTATTCTACTTTCTTCTCAGCATCTCCCCTGTGACATGCCATTAACACACCAACTTAACACATCCAGAGGTCTCAAAGAGTTCTTCTTTCTCATTCAATAACAGCATTCCCCTGACCTCTGCGCAAGGTGTTTATTTAACTTATATGCAGAGTACACCATGAGAAATGCCAGCCTGGATGAAGCACAAGCTGGAATCCAGATTGCCAGGAGAAATATCACTAACCTCAGATATGTAGATGACACCACCTCTATGGTAAAAAGTGAAGAGGAACTAAAGCACCTCTTGATGAAACTGAAAGAGGAGAGTGAAAAAGCTGGTTTAAAACTCAACACTCAAAAAACTAAGATCATAGCATCTGGTCCCATCACTTCATGACAAATAGATGGAGAAACAATGGAAAAAGTGACAGATTTTATTTTCTCGAGCCCCAAAATCACTGCAGATGGTGACTGCCGCAATGAAAATAAAAGACACTTATTGCTCCTTGGAAGAAAAGCTATGACAAACCTTCAGTTCAGTTCAGTTCAGCCGCTCAGTTGTGTTTGACTCTTTGCGACCCCATGAACTGCAGCATGCCAGGCCTCCCTGTCCATCACCAACTCCTGGAGTCCACCCAAACCCATGTCCATTGAATTGGTGACGCCATTCAACCATCTCATCCTCTGTCGTCTCCTTCTCCTCCTGCCCTCAATCTTTCCCAGCATCAGGGTCTTTTCAAATGAGTCAGCTCTTTGCATCAGGTGGCCAAAGTATTGGAGTTTCAGCTTCAACTTCAGTCCTTCCAATGAACACCCAGGACTGATCTCCTTTAGGATGGACTGGTTGGATCTCCATGCAGTCCAAGGGACTCTCAAGAGTCTTCTCCAACACCACAGTTCAAAAGCATCAACTCTTCAGCGCTCAGCTTTCTTCACAGTCCAACTCTCACATCCATACACAACCACTGGAAAAACCAAAGCTTTGATTAGATGGACCTTTGTTGACAAAGTAATGTCTCTGCTTTTTAATATGCTGTCTAGAAATGTCAATAACCTCAGATATGCAGATGACACCACCCTTATGCAGAAAGTGAAGAGGAACTAAAAAGCCTCTTGATGAAAGTGAAAGAGGAGAGAGAAAAGGTTGGCTTAAAGCTCAACATTCAGAAAACTAAGATCATGGCATCTGGTCCCATCACTTCATGGCAAATAGACGGGGAAACAGTGGAAACAGTGTCAGACTTTATTTTTCTGGGCTCCAAAATCACCGCAGATGGTGATTGCAGCCATGAAATTAAAAGACACTTACTCCTTGGAAGGAAAGTTATGACCAACCTAGATAGCACATTGAAAACCAGAGATATTACCTTGCCAACAAAGGTCCATTTGGTCAAGGCTATGGTTTTTCCAGTGGTCATGTATGGATGTGAGAGTTGGACTGTGAAGAAAGCTGAGCACCAAAGAATTGATGCTTTTGAACTGTGGTGTTGGAGAAAACTCGAGAGGACCTTGGACTGGAAGAAGATCCAACCAGTGCATTCTAAAGGAGATCAGTCCTGGGTGTTCACTGGAAGGAATGATGCTGAAGCTGAAACTCTAATACTTTGGTTACCTCATGCAAAGAGTTGAGTCATTGGAAAAGACCCTGATGCTGGGAGGGATTGGGGGCAGGAAGAGAAGGCGACGACAGAGGATAAGACGGCCGGATGGCATCACCGACTCAATGGACATGAGTTTGAGTGAACTCCAGGAGTTGGTGATGGACAGGGAGGCCTAGCGTGCTGTGACTGGGGTCGCAAAGAGTCAGACACGACTGAACTGAACTGAGGTTGGTCATAACTTTCCTTCCACGGAGTAAGCATCTTTTAATTTCATTGCTGCAGTCACCATCTGCAGTGATTTTGGATCCCAGAAAAAGTCAGCCACTGTTTCCCCATCTATTTGCCATTTTAAATAGATTTGTATTTCAAATCCTGACAGACAATGCTGTGAAAGTGCTACACTCAATATGCCAGCAAATTTGGAAAACTCAGCAGTGGCCACAGGACTGGAAAAGGTCCATTTTCATTTCAATCCCAAAGAAAGGCAATGCCAAAGAATGCTCAAACTACCGCACAATTGCACTCATCTCACATGCTAGTGAAGTAATGCTCAAAATTCTCCAAGCCAGGCTTCAGCAATACGTGAACCGTGCACTCCCTGATGTTCAAGCTGGTTTTAGAAAAGGCAGAAGAACCAGAGATCAAATTGCCAACATCCGCTGGATCATGGAAAAAGCAAGAGAGTTACAGAAAAACATCTATTTCTGCTTTATTGGCTATGCCAAAGCCTTTGACTATGTGGATCACAATAAACTATGGAAAATTGTTCAAGAGATGGGAATACCAGACCACCTGACCTGCCTCTTGAGAAACCTATATGCAGGTCAGGAAGCAACAGTTAGAACTGGACATGGAAAAAGAGACTGGGTCCAGACAGGAAAAGGAGCACATCCAGGCTGTATACTGTCACATCGTGAGGAACGCTGGGCTGGAGGAAGCCCAGGCCGGAACCAAGACTGCCGGGAGAAATATCAGTAACCTCAGATATGCAGATGACACCGCCCTTATGGCAGAAGGTGAAGAAGAACTAAAGAGCCTCTTGATGAAAGTGAAAGAGGAGAGTGAAAACGTTGGCTTAAAGTGCAACATTCAGAAAACTAAGATCATGGCATCCAGTTGCATCACTTCATGACAAACCTAGACAGCTTATTAAAAAGCAGAGACAATACTTTTCCAACTAAGGTCTGTGTAGTCAAAGCCATGGTGTTTATAGTAGTCATGTATGGATGTGAGAGTTAGACCATAAAAAAAGCTGAGCACCTCTATCCTGCCAAAGAATTGATGCTTTTGAACTGTGGAGTTGGAGAAGACTCTTGAGAGTCCCTTCGACTGCAAGGAGATCCAACCAGTCAATCTTAAAGTAAATCAATCCTGAATCTTCATTGGAAGGACTGAAGCTGAAGCTGAAGCTCCAATATGGTCACTGATGCCAAGAGCTGACTTATTAGAAAAGACCCTGATGCTGGGAAAGAATGAAGGTAGGAAAAGGGGGCCACAGATGAGATGGTTGGATGGCATCACTGACTCAAAGGACATGGGTTTGAGCAAGCTCCAAGAGATGGTGAAGGCCAGGGAGGCCTGCATACTGCAGTCCATGGGGGTCGCAAAGAATGGGACATGACTGAGCAACCAACAACAACCCCCACCTCATCTATCATCTGTCCTGATTCCACTCCTCCCTCAGCAGCCCCCCAACCACTAGTTCCCCTCCGAACCCCCACCCCTCCATCTTCCTAGCCGTCTCTGATGTTTAGTGCACCCTTAGCTGCCTGCATCACCCGGAGCCTCCAAACTGCTCCTTCTGATTGTCCCACCCCCCCACAGCATATTTTCCAGCAGAGCTAAACACTAATCTTTTAAAATTGTAATTCAGACCACTCCCTCTCCTAAAACTCTCCCACACCTTCTCCATGTAATAAGAAAACATCCTAACTCAGCAGGGTTTATGAGGCCCTTGGTGGTCTAGTCCTCTTTCCAACTTCCTCCACCATTCTTTCTGGTGACCTATCCCTGCCTCCCTTTAGCTCTTTATATGCCTAAGATTCCCCACCTCAGGGCTTTTGTTTCTCCAGGCTCTTGCCTCTGGCTGCTAAACCCTTACCTTGGGTCTCATCATTGCCCATGGGAGAGCTGAAGAATTGATGCTTTTCAATTGTGGTGCTGGAGAAGACTCTTGAGAGTCCCTTGGGCTGCATGGAGGTCAAACCAGTCAGTCCTAAGAAAAGTTATGACCAACCTAGACAGCATATTAAAAGGCAGAGACATAATTTTGCCAACAAAGGTCTGTCTAGTCAAAGGTATGGTTTTTCCAGTAGTCATGTATGGATGTGAGAGTTGGACTATAAAGAAAGCTGAGAGCCGAAGAATTGATGCTTTTGAACTGTGGTGTTGGAGAAGACTCTTGAGAGTCCCTTGGAGTGCAAGGAGATCCAACCAGTCCATCCTACAGGAAATCAGACGTGACTCGTTTGAAAAGACCCTGATGCTGGGAAAGATTGAAGGCAGGAGGAGAAGCGGATGATGGAGGATAAGATGGTCAGATGGCATCACTGACTCAATGGACATGAATTTGAGTAAACTCCGGGAGTTGGTGGCATGCTGCAGTCCATGGGATCGCAAAGAGTTGGACATAACTGAGCAATTGAACTGAACTGAACTGACTGGTGTAAAAACAAACAAATCGAGGCTGCCTTCATTATCATCCTATTCATTTTTTTTTTTTCTGTTTTGTTCTTTTAATTTGTTTAAAAAAAAAACTTAATCCCTGGCTGCATGATGCAGCTTGTGGGCTAGTGGGATCTTAGTTCCCTGATCAGGGATCAGACCTTGGCCCTCAGCAGTAAAAGCTCAGAGTCCTGATCACTGGACCACCAGGGAATTCTTCTCTTCTGGTTTTAAAATAAACCAAAATTAAAAACATTTTCAGTTCAGTTCAGTTCAGTCGCTCAGTCGTGTCCGACTCTTTGTGACCCCATGAATCACAGCATGCCAGGCCTCCCTGTCCATCACCATCTCACGGAGTTCACTCAGACTCACGTCCATCAAGTCCATGATGCCATCCAGCCATCTCATCCTCAGTCATCCCCTTCTCCTCCTTTCCCCAATCCCTCCCAGCATCAGAGTCTTTTCCAATGAATCAACTCTTCTCATGAGGTGGCCAAAGTACTGGAGTTTCAGCTTCAGCATCATTCCCTCCAAAGAAATCCCAGGGTTGATCTCCTTCAGAATGGACTGGTTGGATCTCCTTGCAGTCCAAGGGACTCTCAAGAGTCTTCTCCAGCACCACAGTTCAAAAGCATCAATTCTTCGGCGCTCAGCCTTCTTCACAGTCCAACTCTCACATCCATACATGACCACAGGAAAAACCATAGCCTTGACTAGACAGACTTTAGTTGGCAAAGTAATGTCTCTGCTTTTGAATATACTATCTAGGTTGGTCATAACTTTTCTTTCAAGGAGTAAGCGTCTTTTAATTTCCTGGCTGCAGTCACCATCTGCAGTGAATTTGGAGCCCCCCAAAATAAAGTCTGACACTGTTTCTACTGTTTCCCTATCTATTTCCCATGAAGTGATGGGATTGGATGCCATGATCTTCGTT
>SJYQ01000302.1:140095-160911 GCA_006410935.1 Redunca redunca
GCAAATTTGGCCTTGGAATGCAGAATGAAGCAGGGCAAAGACTAATAGAGTTTTGCCAAGAAAATGCACTGGTCATAGCAAACACCCTCTTTCAACAACACAAGAGAAGACTCTACACATGGACATCACCAGATGGTCAACACCGAAATCAGACTGATCATACTCTTTGCAGCCTAAGATGGAGAAGCTCTACACAGTTAACAAAAACAAGACCAGGAGCTGTTGTGGCTCAGATCATGAACTCCTTATTGCCAAATTCAGGCTCAAATTGAAGAAAACAGGGAAAACCACTAGACCATTCAGGTATGACCTCAATCAAATCCCTTATGATTATACAGTGGAAGTGAGAAATAGATTTAAGGGCCTAGATCTGATAGATAGAGTGCCTGATGAACTATGGAATGAGGTTCGTGACATTGTACAGGAGACAGGCAGGGATCAAGGCCATCCCCATGGAAAAGAAATGCAAAAAAGCAAAATGGCTGTCTGGGGAGGCCTTACAAATAGCTGTGAAAAGAGGCAAAAAACAAAGGAGAAAAGGAAAGATATAAGCATCTGAATGCAGAGTTCCAAAGAATAGCAAGAAGAGATAACAAAGCCTTCTTCAGCGATCAATGCAAAGAAATAGAGGAAAACAAAACATTTTCAAAAGCCCCTAAAAGTATGATGGGCCCAAATCACTGCACTGCAAAGGAGACTGTGCCCCATGCCTCATGAAGAAGCTGACTCTGGCTGAAGGCAACAACCTGAAACTCATCAAAAGCTTGAAGGTTTTATCTCCTCTTCACTGCTCTCTGGGACTTTAGAGAAGAAATGCAGATCAGTGCTTCCTGCTACAGACTCACTTACTAAAACATGGTTATTCTCTCCAGGCAAAAGTTACCTGGGGACATATCACCTATATAACCGCTAAACATACCATATATGATAAAGTGTGTCTTACACAAACTAGTCTTGTAAATACAGAATAGCCTACAGAAGTTGGTTTTCAATGCTGTTCTCTGCAAGTTATAGTGGGGGCCACTATAAGGGGGCCAATCGGGCTGCTGGATTATTTTTTATACCTGATAACAGTTAAGGAAAGTGAGAACCCAGTAACGGGGCCAAGATGATGCAGAGAACAAATGAAACAGTGATCCCAGGATTTCAACCCTGGTCTGTGGTTTGGAGAGACTGAGTTTGTGGTGCCTGAGGCTCTTCTAGGGGAAAAAGATATCAGAAGGCATTTAGATAAACTAGGTCAAGGCTCAAGTGGGATCCTTAGCTTGTGACATTCAGTTCAGTTCAGTCGCTCAGTCGTGTCCAACTCTTTGCGACCCCATGAATCGCAGCATGCCAGGCCTCCCTGTCCATCACCATCTCACGGAGTTCACTCAGACTCACGTCCATCGTGTCCGTGATGCCATCTAGCCATCTCATCCTGGGTTGTCCCCTTCTCCTCCTGCCCCCAATCCCTCCCAGCATCAGAGTCTTTTCCAATGAATCAACTCTTCGCATGAGGTGGCCAGAGTACTGGAGTTTCAGCTTCAGCATCATTCCTTCCAAAGAAATCCCAGGATTGATCTCCTTCAGAATGGACTGGTTGGATCTCCTTGCAGTCAAAGGGACTCTCAAGAGTCTTCTCCAACACTACAGTTCAAAAGCATCAATTCTTTGGTGCTCAGCCTTCTTCACAGCTTGTGACATAGATTTGGGAATTATCCGAGTGCTGGTGGCATTTAAAGATTCAGAGTGGAACAGCTTGTTCAATCTGCTGCAGCCTCTGTTATCATGAAACCACCCTGAGTGGGCTTCCTCCTCAGGGAGCTGGCACCTTTGCCATCCTGTGGGTTCTTGCCCCTGCTCTCTTCCAGGTGTGCCTGGCTCCTGAGAAACATTTATAGGGAACCTTCTGTCCACAGTCCCTGGGCAACCAGAATGGGTTTCGACCTCAAGTCCCACTGCTTCTTTTTTGGGGTGCACTGCGCAGCATGTGGAGTTCCCTGACCAGGGATCGAACCCACACCCTCTGCCTGCAGTGGAAGCCCAGGGTCCCAACCAATGGACTGTCAGAGGAGGTCTCCACTATTCTTGCTGGATTAGATGCTAGAACTTGACTTTCTTTGCTTTGATGCCTGATCCCTACAGGGACCCGGCGCCTGGGTGACACTGTGTGCTCATCCGACCAGTAAATACTGAGCACCAGCTGTGTGCAGGACACTGCTGCAGGTCCTGAGGATGCCACCGTGAACAAAGCGGACAAGACTCACCCTAGGAGCTCACAGCAGGAGGCAGACAATCAATAATGCTTCCAGGTGTCATGAGCACGGTAAAGCCTCATAGTACGGCATGAGGGCAGTGCAGGGCTCTGAGGAGTGGCGGTGACACAGGGCAAGGTCGCTGGCGGGAGAGGAACCTAAGGGGGGAATGTTGGAGCTGAGCCCTGACTGAGAAGAAGGCAGCAGTCATGAGAAGGTGGAGCGTGTGCGGCGTCCTTCCAGCAGCAGCGAGTCTGAGGTGTCCAGGCTGGGCGTGTCTGGAAGGCCCAACTGATGGGAGGGAAGAGAGGGGCTCGGAAAGGCAGAAAAAGCCACGGTGGGCAGGGGTCCTCCCTGGTGAGAAGACCCGACCCAGGACTCCCAAGGACACCTAACAACATGGGAAGGGAAAAAATAAGTCAAGAGAAGACCCCTCTTGGACTTCCCTGGTGGTCCAGTGGTTTAGACACCATGCTTCCACTGCAGGGGGCCTGGGTTGGGATACTTCTGCGTGCCTCTCAGTATGGCCAAAAAAGAAAAGAAAAGACCCCTTTTTCCTGAGGAAGGAGGAAGAGGGAGGAAGAAGAAGCAAGACAGAAGCAGCAGCAGGACTGCTGCTACTGCTACTGCTGCTAAGTCACTTCAGTCGTGTCCGACTCTGTGCGACCCCATAGACGGCAGCCCATCAGGCTCCCCCGTCCCTAGGATTCTCCAGGCAAGAACACTGGAGTGGGTTGTCATTTCCTTCTCCAGTGCAGGAAAGTGAAAAGTGAAAGTGAAGTCGCTCAGTCGTGTCCAACTTTTAGTGACCCCATGGACTGCAGCCCACCAGGCTCCTCCGTCCATGGGATTTTCCAGGCAAGAGTACTGGAGTGGGGTACCATTGCCTTCTCCAGCAGCAGGACTGGGGCCCTTGTTAAAAAATTGTTAAGAATTTCAAGATGGCGACATCAGAGCATTGACCTTGGCGTGGGCCCTTCTGAGCAGCCGCACGGTGCCTCTCCACAGGACACAGCCCAGCAGACAGCCTTGGGAAGATGAAGGGCTCCTCCCTCCACCCCAGGACACAGAGTAAATGTGGTAGATTAAAAATTTTCTGTTTTGATGAAAAAGTTGCAAATTGTACAGTGTTGCACAACCAACATAATGTAGCTGATTTCATGGACTTCTAAGAGCTGTATTGCTATTACATTTCTGACAGCTGCAGTGTTCTTTTCCCCTGGAAGGCTTGGCGTGGGGTGAGGGGTTTGGGCGATGCCTCTCTGCTCCTCATGCTCCCCACGTGGCAGGGGACAGGATTAACCTCTGAGCAGGTGTGGCACGTTCCCAGGCAGGCACAGCTGGTTGGAGCCAAGAATGTTTAAACCCCTATATTATGTCAAATATCATTTTTATCAAACCTCCCCTCCTTAATCTTAGGCTAATTACCTTAACGATTAACACTAGATGTCTGACCTTGGTAAACCGTTTATTCTCCTTGAACTTCAGATTTCCTCATCTGTAAAAAGCTGATGATTGTACTGATAGTTCACAGGGGTGCTGTGAGGATTTAGCATATGAAAAGCCTTTTTAAAGAGTCTTAAGGTTTAAACAGATGCTAGGTAGTGTTACTGCAGATCTGCTCCATTGTTGCCTCACCGATGTGGACAGCACCACGGCTGGACGGGAGCTTCTCTTCATAGCACTGATTCCTAGACTCTAGTGTATTCTCAACCCACCCCCCATTTTCTAGTGTATTTTTAACAATCAACTTATGATCTTCAGTTTTTCAAGCAGCAGCTTCCTTTCCTGGGGAGATCCCCTTGGCTTGGCAGTCATGCCTCAGATCACAGATCAATAATCCTCATTTATGTACCAGACTCTTGTGAGTTGGGCTGCCTGCATAATTTTAATAGTCCCTAAATGAACGGAGAAGAAAGAATCCAGATCCTGGACCTGAGGGTTCTGAAGGAGACAAGTGATTATTCTTACTTGTTGCTTAGTCAGTTTGGGTAATACTCTTTATTAAAATGTGCTGAAGGCAGATACATTTATTACAAGAGTGAGCAATGGTTCCGGAAGCTTCTCTCTGTGATGCAGTGTTGCTCACACTGAGGGGTGGAGATGCAGTGGCTGTTCCTTTGGTCTTGAAGGCTCTGTCCTCACACAGCCCATGAAGGATGTCGCCTCCTCCTGCCCACCCCACCTCAGAGGGCCCTTTCCCCCGCTCCCCGCCACCTCTGTATCCTTCCTACTCTGTTTGACTCTTCCTGGCACATGCCCGCCTGATTCATGTTTTATATTGTTGGGATCACCCCCATCCAAACATGAGCTCTGAGAGAGCTGTGACTCTGCTCTGTGGGGTTTCCAGGCCTGGGGCTCAGGGCGTTTCACCAGCAATCAGATCCAGATAGAAGTCATACTATTCTTTTGTTTTCATTGTATTTATCTTTTAAAAAGACTTTCGCTCATGATGAATAATACTTATTTTACATTTATCATAGCGATATAAAGTTTCCTTTAAAAATAAGTTTAAAACTGTAAGTAATTTAAAAATATCGATTAAATAATGGTGGTGCCCACATGTTACAAAAACAGTGTTCTGTGGAAGCCTTTTAGGGACTGTGCTTGGTCTGTAATCCTATTCTGGCAACTGTATACACACACACACACACACACTCGGTACACAGAGATAACAGCATTAGTAGTTGGGTTATAGTCACCTCAAAGTGGACCAAACAGCAGGGAAGGTTCTTAGCCAGACTGGAGGGTTCTGGGGAGTACACACTTCCTAGGGCTCCCTAGGCCCCTCTACCTTTCAGCCTGGGGGTCCACAAGACACCCCATGTCCTTCTACCTTCTGTTTTCTCCCTAAGCCAGCTTGAGCTGCTGGTGCTTGCAATCAAAGCCCTGTACACTACAGTCTTCTCAAGTTAAATACAAACTGGGTGTTGAGGCATGTCTGTTGAGGGGGATGAGGGCACGGCAGGAAGAAGCTATTTATTCAGTCTTCACGTATCTCTGCACGGCTGTGGGTCAGGTGTTTGCCACCTGGCTAAGTGTTGAGAATACAAAGCTCCCCCAAGAAATTCATCATTTAGTGGGCTCCACTGAGTGTCGGTCTTAACCACACAATAAATGTTGAGTAATGGGAAGCAAGGCTGAGGAGGGCGTGGGGAGTTCACTGGCAGCACAGTGCATCAGAGGGCTTTTCTTCCGTCCTGCTCCTCCCCGTGGAGGCACTTCTCTAACAAGGTTTCAAGTATGGTTCCTTCTAAGGATATATATTTTTTTCTTTCATTTTTGGCGGAGAAGGAAGGTGATATTTAAAGTTTAATGAAGAAATCCAAACTCAGAGAAAGGAAGGTGGGGAATGAATGTATGTGCTTTCTCAGTCGTGTCTGACTCTTGACAACCCCATTGGCTGTAGCCTACCAGGCTTCTTTGTCCATGGGGATTCTCCAGGTATGCAATCTGGGGCTTCCCTCAAGGTGAAGAGGCCAAGTTTGTGCCCTTGGTCAAGGTTACTGGCTACTGTGTCTCAGGGGGCACCCCCAGAGGGTAGAATCTGACTGTGGCTGTTGGTCCCCTAACTTGGTCATACAGTACATCCCACTGACTACAGTCAAGAGACAATCCATACCCAATCTTGAACCTATAAATTCATTGGAATAAAGAGAGGTAGCCGTGACACACCATTTCAGCTTTTTCACTGGCAAAATTTATCACTAGCATTCCTCCCACCCCTCAACCCAGGTTCCCAAATTACCGAATTAAGAAGCATATAAAAATGTGCAACGCATCGATGCAGCTCGGCTCTGAAAATAGCAGCTGTAGCCACAAACCAAAGCACAGGCCTTTGTGAAAGAGTGAAAGAAGCTGTTAGTCCTGAGTTCATCTTTTAAGTCACAGATATACTCCCCCCGCCTCCAACTACTAAAGTAACACCTTTAATCAAAGACAGGAATCAGAGGAAAGCAGTATGTCCTAGCACATTAGATTTTCCTATTCCTGCTATGTTTCCAAGGTCCTGATTTCCCAGCCAGAGCCCAGGAGAGTATAAACTCACATGAAGGCAGCTAGTGGACCCATTGCAAAGGAGTAGGTTTGACAGCATCAGCAGAGGCCAGGTTCAAGATGAAGCATGCACAACCAGATGAATCACTTCTGAGCCATAAGAACCCAAGGTCTTCAGGGAATAGTGTCACAACCTGACCCTGGGCAACGCTGTCAGGAACACAGCTCCTCTCTGATAGCTCTGGCGCACCCATCTCAAATCAAACTGTCCCTCACTTTTTAAACAATGTTGAATCTGTCTCCTCACCCAAATTAACATCATTTAGGAAGATCAGCGAGTTTCAGAAACACTACTTTGCTAGACTTGAATCTAAACCACACAACTTCCTGAGTAGTTTCATATGTGGAGCTACCTTCCCAGCCAACACAGCACTTTTCTTGCCTGAAGAGGGTCAAGAGAGTCAGACTGAAAGCCCAGGCAGCCTGTGTTTTTCTGAGTGGCACTGAGGTCATACTTAAATCTACTCTGACCATGTTTAATTGTCTACTGCCCCTCATTAGTAATTCCAAGGCTGAAAAATTATGCAAAGTCCCTTACAGAGTTCAAGTTAGCTTGACAAATAAAAAGAGAGCTTGGCATATGGCTAAGTGGTAAAGAGATGGGGGTGGGGGGGAGGGCATAGGAAGGAAAGATAAAGGCTCAACTTTTATATACCTAAACCCAAAGCACAGGCAGGTACTGGGATAAGGGAATAAAAACTGTTTCTGGGCTTCCCTGGTGGCTCGGTGGTAGAGTCTGCCTGCCAATGCAAGACACGTTTGAGCACTGATCTGGGAAGACTCCACGTGCCTTGGAGTAACGAAGCCTTTGCACCGCAACTACTGAGTCTGTGCTCTAGAGCTTAGGTGCCACAACTGCCGAAGCCCCTGCACCCTAGAGCCCATGCTCCACCAGAGAAGCCATCACAGTAAGCCCGCGCACCACAACTAGAGAATGGCCCCTGCCTGCCAGTACTCGAGAAAGAGCCCGCACAGCAATGAAGACCCGGCACAGCCAAAAATAAACAAATTAACCGAATTATTTCAAAAGGAAAGGAAATAGTCGCTCAGTCGTGTCTGACTTTTTGCAACCCCATGGACTGTAGCCTGCCAGGTTCCTTCTGCCCATGTTATTTTCCAGGCAAGAATACTGGAGTGAGTAGCCATTCCCTTCTGCAGGGGATCTTCCTGACGTAGGGATCAAACCCGGGTCTCCTGCATTGCAGGTGGATTCTTTACCATCTAAGCCAGAAAAATTTAAAAAGCCAATGATCAGGTGTACCAAATTAAGTGTCTCCAAACTATAATTTTTCTCTTGTGAGAAAAGTTGCCTTACTGAAGTGTGCAGACCACAATAAATAAAAGCCTTTTTATAACTAGTTGAAACTTCTTAAACTCCACCAAATTTTTTCACTTCTTGGCACACAGATATGCTAATTCTTTGGCTTTTTCCAACACACCTTAAAAAACCTTCCCCAAGTGGTCCTTGTTCATCTTGGTTCACCCTTCACTGGAGCAAATTTCTCAAACACAGCATCTGCCACCACCAGCTTCTCATGGTGGTGTTGATGCCAGCCAGCACTGTGGCAGAAAATCTCCTCCACGGAGAGTCTTGTCACTGCCATGTGGATTACGACCTTGTTGGAGGCACTCCCTTGGCTGGCTGGGTGTAGGTGACATATAAAAAATGGTTATATGTGCGGGGATTAGCCCATTATGTTTAGGATTATGAACACTGGTGATTGTTGAAAAGGGAACAAGTATAGAGACAAAATCCTGTGGTGTTGGACTGGAATCAAAGGTATTCCTCTAAACTGATGGTTTTCAATATATATTTCAGTAGAGAAATACAGACTCAAGTATGTATATATACACATATCCCTATGCTTTATCCACTGAGGGGGCCAGGGAACAGGTACTGAATAGTAATGAGCACCCTTAGCTTGGTTTCTAAACACCCTGCTCTTCTAAATGAAACTAGAACTCCTTGGGGGACATGGCTGGTTCAGACTGAGAAGGTACACAGTGAGCCTGGAACAACTTGTGCTTGAAGTGATGGAATAGTAGTTCATTCATTCTTTGAAATGAAGAACAGATATACTAAACGATTCCCTTTGGCATCTCTGAAGCATTTACAACAGAAACAGTTTTTATTCCATCTCCCCAGCTCCTGTCTTGTGCTCTGACCCTTAAAAAGTGGAGTCTTTGCTTCCTTTCTGCACATGACAAAGGGTCACAGAAACACATGAAGGGGCTCCCAGTGGCCAAATCTGGGACAATGAGCATAAAAATCACAAAGTATCAAAATGATAGCAATGTATAATAAGCACTGAGTAAAATAGAAACCCATGGATCTGTAAGTAAACAAAGAAAGAAAAGGAAGCCTTCCTTATACAGAGTGCCAACCAGTAAGTGTAGGAAGGATGTGGGATTCAAACACACTACCTGGCTACCATCATGATAGTAATTTAGCCAAGAAACAGCAACAGATGCTTAAACAATGAGGTAAAGTTTAAAGAGAAATGGGATATTTAGTCTCAAAGCACTACCTTACAAAATACTTCTAAGAACTTTTCAGTGGAGAAACCCACCAGGCACCACCTCAATTAAGTGACCAAAGTTAACATCAACAATTTAAGATACTTCAAAAGCACATACCCCAACAGCAACACTTCTGATATTCCTGCCAACAATACGTAACTAAAACCAAATCATGAGGAAGGCACCAACAAACCCAATTTGAGGGCACTCTGCAAAGGCTTTAATCTTCAAGTGTAAAGGTCATGAAAACAAACTTCAAGGATTGTTCCAGACTGAAGGAAACTGAGACATGACTAGTAAATGCAACACAATGGCTTCTTTTTGATGATAAAGGATATTATTGGGACCATTGGGAAAACTTGGTTATCTGAGGCTGGCAGTGTTTCCATATTAATTTCTACTTCTGATGTATATGTTTGGTGATATAAGAGAATATCTTCAGTTACAGGAACTACACATTATAAAATATTACATAAGATACACCATAGTGTTGGGACATCATCCTGCAAATTACTCTTAAAAATGATTCAGGGCATAATTCCCTGGGGGTTTGGTGGTTAAGACTGTGCTTCCACTGAAGGGGGCCTGGGTTTGATCCCTAGTCAGGGGACTATATCCCATGTGTTGCAGCTAAAAAAGATTCTACACGCTGCAATGAAGATGGAAGATCCCACATGCCACAACTAAGACCCAGAGCAGCCAAATAAATAAATATTTTCTTTAAAAAAGAAAAAAATAAATCAAGGGGGTGGGGGAAGGCAGCAATCACATTAAAAGGATGGAAGGATCACATTCAGAAGTGAAATGCCTAAAATTCTCCCAATTTCTTTTGCGTCAAAAATACAAGAGCACGCACACACACACAAAAGACAATTTGCTAAAAGAGATCTTTTTAATGTTTTTAGACACATGTTACTTAAGATGGGGGCAGAGGGTGGGGGGGAGAACAGTACTTAAAATTCCAAGGAACTAAGGTTTAAGCAGAGACCACAACCAAATACTTAACAGGGGCACCCTATATTGATGCTGTTTTTCTGAGTCAGGAAAACATCCAAAGACAGGCAATTCTTCCCAGCTTGCTTCCTTGATGATCACTGAGTGAGACTTTTATTTATCTTTCCATGCATCAATTGCTTAGTCCATGTATCTGAATCCTCAGATAATTAAGTGCAACTCAGTCATTCACTTTATCATATAATACTTTCACATGGATATAAATTCCTGATTCCCATGAATAACATTTCAATTATTAAGTTACAAAATGGCAAGAAAGAGTCTTTGAGATCTCCACATAAGAAAAAAACTTGAGAAAAGTATATCACAGGGCTTCACAAATATGAAGCAAAACAGTTAGAATCTTGATATAAAGGAATTCTTCCCGGGTTCAAATCTGTTTTGAATCCTTGAATGGTTCAATAACAACAAGACACCATTTGTGAATGTTGTTTTTAAAAAGCCCAATGAGCCTGTGAGTCAGCAGCAGGTGGTGCCTGCCTCTCAGCCGGTGCTGGACACAAGAGGCTTGCGATACTTGCACTGAATCCAAACTCGGTACATTGTCAGTTGTTTTCCTCGATTCACTTGCAACCGGCGATCCACCAGGTTCTGAACCTTTTCCAGTCCAGCAGTAGTGAAAAGTGTGTCCAGTTCATCTAGTTTGGAAAGAGATGTTTATATATTTTCCCCTGAAGAAAAAGCACCATGTCTACTACCCCCCATGCTAAATGGTACTCTGTGAGACTGCTGTCCTGCCTCATAGACTTTAGGTGGTTTGGGCAGTAGGGTTTAGCTACAATCGCAGTAGTGACTTGGTAGCAGCAAGTCCTCGTTTAGGCAGAGGAAGGCAAACCACGTGTGAAAGGTGGCCTGGAACACACTGGGAAAGCCTTTCTAAGAGTCAGCTGATGGGGAAGAATTTTCTAGGGTTCTACGTACATCTTACAATCATATGCACAAATTGACATGTTATGTCAAAGCCATTTCTTTTTGTTTAAGGGGAGAGGTTTCATCACTTGCTAAAGGCTCAGATAAGTATGTGACCTGAAGATGGCCCAGGGACAAAGTATTCATATGGCACCGGTGGAGGTGAAAACTGGCAGCAGGACAAGCAGCAGAGGAAAGCAGCACTGAGTTACACCTGAAACCCAGGGAAAAATGGGTTCACTTAAACTCAGGTGCACCTAAGGTACAACCCAGCTTCGAAGCTGAAACAGCTACAGTGCAGTCTTGCAAAATGAGCATGTGTCCTGTTTTGGACAAAGTGATGGAGAGGAAGAGCAGGCAGCAGCAGAACAAGGCAGGGACGAAAGGCTCATATAAGCGGAACCTACTGAGAGAACACTGGGTAGTTCCAAGTGACTGGGGGTCGGCTAAGGGGTGGGGAAGGGCAGGGAAGAGGCTGCAAAAGGTAGGCGGGGCCAGATGACGTCACTTCTGAAAGCACACGGATGAATATGGAAATTAGCCCTGGGAGGGCTGTCAGCACAAAGACAAGTGCTTTTGTGTCATACCTTGTGTGAAGAAGTACACTCTGGTGCCATCGCCTCTCACATAGAAATTTTCAGACAGACACTGACCTGCAGAGTGATGTAGTAAAGACCAGAGAAACTTTAAAGCACTTCTGTGAACTTCATGGCCAATTAAATGTGCTTCAAGATATCAATTTCTTGGGCAGAGAACAGATCCTTTTCTAAGCGACTCTGGTACTTTGCAGGAATCTGCAGTCTCTCTTGGAGAAGAGCAGCTCCAGAGGAATAATCAAACTTCAGTGTCAGTGAACACATGTAATTCTCAGCCCCCTATTTTACAGTTCTGCTTCAGGATGAAAATAGCTTGTTTTCTTCCTTCCTCCCCCATTAAATAAATAACACATACACTTTGTTTAAAAACAAAAGCAACTTTTAAGTGGCTTTCTGCCCCTTTAGAAACACACAGTAAAAATTCAAGGAATATAGCTGAGTTTAAGGAAATCTGAGACAGCCACTATTCCCATTTCAGTGACTGTCCTTTTGCATGTCTCTCCACGGTGTCCACATGCACACTCATACATAGGATCCCATAAAAACTGCTTTTTATCAAGGACACACTTCCCCTTCTGCTGCTAAGCCCCCGACCTTCTCAGTTTAACAACCTGATGTGTAATCAATCCTTCTACACCTTTTGAATGTCAAAGTAATCTTATTTATTTTTCCCTAGCTACTGTTAAACACAGGATTAAGTGTAAAATACCAACCCGCACAATGCTTTTCTTACTTGGTCACACAGCCAAGTCCACCCCTCATGAGACCAGTGGTATGGGGTCCACCTCATGTGATAACACACATTACCCTATGCAGAGGCAGTCACTTTGTTTCCACAGTTTTGCTTATTACACACATACTATGTGCTGGTTCCTGAATAAATCCCCAAAGGATTGTTGGATTGAATAGATAACACCAAGGCGCTTTTAAAAAAAAAGGCCACAACCATTCCTATTTCTGCCTTTCATGGAGGAACATTGCTCTCTCTGAGTCAGCCAGCAATAGGTATCTCATTGCTGTTTCCATTTTCTTGAAGTTTTGTTTTTCGCCATTTGGATACGCTCTTCAGTAAATCAACTCTAAAACACTTCTCATCTGTTTTCCGGGTGGGTCACTCTTTTCCCTTATCAATTTGCCAGCAGTCCTCTTTGAACAGCATAGATATTAGTCTTTACTGTTCTATTAACTGAAGTATTTGTCCTCAATCTGTCATTTGTCTTTTAACTTTTTAATGGCATCTTTTGCCATATCACACTTAAAACATACCACTCTTATCATGTATTAAATGGCTCCCTGTATGGAGCTATATAATTCGAGAGTCTCTATTTTATTCCACTAATTTGTGAGACTATTCTGATGGCAAAGCCATTGTTTTGATTACAGTGGGAAAAAATACCTTTTTTAAACCGAAGCTGAGCCATGTCATAGCGGCCATAATCTCGCAGAAGCATTATCCCCCCAGGCTTCAGAAGCCTGCTCAGCCTGTTGATAGCATTCTGCATCCTGAAGGGCAGCAGGGAATGAAGATCAGATCTCTTTAAGAACAGAGTCCCCTCCTAACAGCCCCCCCTCTCCCCCCCAAAAAGAACAGGTCCCTTTTCTCTGTAGCGTTATTTGGGAAAGCCAGTGGACTTCCCAACACTGACACATCAGCGCTGAAATCTTAGCTCCTATGCTCTTCTTTCAGTTATAACCTGAGCTCATGCCCAAACCTCTAATGTACCTTCTGCTGTCTGCTTACAACCGTGGCTTCTACCCACTGCCTTCAGTATGAAGAGGGCCGCTCCTTCAGTAGGGATCCTCTGTGGGGGAAGTTACATGCTCTCTGCCTGGCTCACTTCCCACTCCTCAGGGGGAAGCCATCCCCACACTGGGCTCCCATGGATCTCTGAAAGGACCCCTGATCACCCAGTGAGGAGACTGCTAGTTGACCCACCTACCTGCCTGCTACGCTCCAGATCTCTGAATGCAGCCTGTCTCTTTCCATCTGTTACATGAGGACTGAATCTCAAGAACTTTACAAGGTGACACAGTCTGTATGCAATGAGTACTCTGGGCAGAGTGCTCTACACTTCCAACTGCATTTTCCATATATAGAGTCTCAGTGTAGGGTTCAGCTTTAACTATTGAAGAAGTATAAATGCTTTGAACTTACAAAAACCACATGAAAGTCTAATTAAATACTGAATAACAAATTTTTTTTGGAATAATGTTTTTAATTTTAATGTTTTGTTTCAGTACATGTCAGTTTAAAACTCAGTGGTTTCTGTGGTGGCTCAGTGGTAAAGAATCCACCTGCCAGCGCAAGAGACATGGGTTTGATCCCTGGTTTGGGAAGATCCCACATGCCGCAAAGCATCCAAGCCTACGCGCCTCAACTATTGGGCCTGTGCTCTAGAACCCGTGCTCTGCAACAAGAGAAGTCACTGCAGTTAGAAGCCCGTATACTGCAACTGCAGAGAAGTCCCTGCTCTGTGAAGCTGAGAGAAGTGCGAGCAGCAACGAAGACCCAGAACAGCCAATATGCAAAGAAACGAAGCTACATAAAGTTTACAGCAGGTACGCTTCTGCAATTAATGTTTAAAACCATGCCAGGCTGTTTGGGCTGTCTTCCACCACCCTTATTTCACACTCACAATATTCCTATCAGGTCAAGTGACACAGTGCTATCCTAGAGGAAATGTGGGATAGAGGAAGTCAATCACACCCCATCCCCCAAAGCACCCTGACTGATGCCGCTTCCTCGAGACAATACTTCAACTTCATTGGGATGACTGGCTGCCTATGTCCAGGAGCCTTTAATGGTATCTTTTAAGGTAAACCAATCCACTTTCCTTTAATCTTGATTTTATGGAATTCTCCTTACTAGAGAAGTTTTCCAAAGAACTTAAATATCAGAGAACACTTGATGAGTTAAGTTTCACTGTCTATTTTGTGCTGTTAATAAGCCTGGTTTATTTAAAGCATTTAAAAAGCCAATAATGGGATGTTCTTGAATAGCTGTGGCATTCAGTTCTAAGATATCATTCTATGTGATCATCAACAGGCGATTTCTCCACATATCCACTAAGATGACTCCCTCATTCTTTGGAGATGTTCAACCATTATCATAAGAAGAACCGACCACTGCAGTCAACAGGCAGAGGTTTAGATGCTTGGAGTCCAACGTGGACTCCAAGACAAACTTAGAAAAGTGGTTGACAAGCTTCTATCGCTTAGAATGAAATAGCTTCTTCCTGTCTATCAGAATATTAATAAAATCATTTTTATTAAGGTTCCAACTCTGAGATCAAGGTCCCCGATTAAAGCTTTGTTTTTGCTATGCTACTGGTTAAAGGACTTAAAACTTACTTGTCTGGAATGATTGCTGAGAGAACAAATATAAGGATGATGACATCCAGACTATTCTCAGGCATTGGGTAACTCTTATCTTCATCACACAGATCGTGAACAAAGGCAAAACACCGAGAAGGGTCATATGCTGAATTTGTCTGTAGACAGATGGAAGAGAGGTTAGAAAATGTTCATATAGCCTCGAGATAGCTCTTGTCATTACAGCAAACATTGTTACTCTTAGGGTAAGAACCAAGAACAACTCTAGGAGCCTGTGAAATCCAACTTGTATGTTTAAAATGGTACATTCCTGACTCCTTTACTTCTAGTCTTTATTCTGATTAGGAGTCAGATCTGAGGACTGGAAAAAAATGAGGAAGGTAAGTGACCAAAAGGGCAAGGAGAAACCTTGTAAGTAGGAAAACAAAACATATTGAAAAAGCATGATTTAAAGCAACTCCCACTACAGCATATTACACAGATCATAGATTCTCCAGGAAAATCTTTCTCTCCAGATGTGGAAGATTTAACCTACAATTTATTATCATTAAACTAATTTTAAAAAGTCTCACTATTCATCTGGTATCGGCCCTTAAGAACAGTTTCAGAATCAGAAATTCCCTGCCAGTCCAGTGGTTAGAACTCGGCACTTATACTGCCAGGGACTCAGGTTTGATCCCTAGTCGTGAAACTTAGACTCCGCAAGTTGAGTGGCAAGACATACACACAAAAAAGCCAACCAGAAATATTGCTGATCCCTGAGCTCCTATGCATCACAGGAGCATCATACATGATTGTAACACACATTCAGGGTAACTTCCCTATCTATAACTCTCTTCTCCAAAACTGTGATTTTGTTTCTCACTGCTGCTGCTGCTAAGTCACTTTAGTTGTGTCTGACTCTGTGCGACCCCATAGACGGCAGCCCACCAGGCTCCTCCGTCCCTGGGATTCTCCAGGCAAGAACACTGGAGTGGGTTGCCATTTCCTTCTCCAATGCATGCAAGTGAAAAGTGAAAGTGAACTCTTCGAGGCCCCATGGACTGCAGCCTACCAGGCTCCTCCGTCCATGGATTTTCCAGGCAAGAGCACTGGAGTGGGGTGCCATTGCCTTCTCCATGTTCCTCACTGGTCACAGCTAATTAACAGGGCAAGTAGACAGTCAGCTGAGCTGAGTCAATCAGACTTTCTGGGGACTCTGGAATCAAGACACTGTCATTCAGGTGAGGTTCTAGGAATACTTGAAGAGGGGAGACTTATAAGGGACTGAGAGGGGCAAGTACATTGGGCCACGTATAAAACCAGGAAAAACCTATCAGAGAAAACCGGGCTGCAAAGGAAAAAAGCAAGCAACAGGCAAATGGGCAATGAGAGGGAAAACACCATGACCTTGAGGGAGGCACTGTGACAAAAGAAGGGGATGGCAACATCTCACCAGTGTGCCTTTGGTACCTGACACTTTGTCAGAGCTGAGTTTTAGTCCTGGCTATACCATATGCCCTTGAGATCTATGACATTCCCTTTAATCAGCTGTGCTTGTCTACAAGTTTCTGTAACTTGTAACTCAATCCTAAATGAAACAATCATTTCATTTCAACCCTTAAAACATGACTTTAGGAAGGTCAAGAGACCTGCCCAAAGTTCCACAGCAGGAAAACAGCAGGTTCCATCATCACGTTTAGCCAATTCCTCTACTCCAGGCTATTGCAGACCACAGCACAATAAGCAAATAGTTAGAAACCTTGATTTTTATGGGGCCCTTTTCCCCTTAAGTCAGTGAAAATTACTGATAGGAGCACTGGACTTACCTGGACCAGTTCTACAGCTGTGGAAGAAAAATCACAACAGTAAACAAAGAGGCTTGGGTCACTGAAATGGGCAGGAAAAAAACCACAGCAGAGGCATTAGATTACAAACTGGATTATGTCTATTCTCTATACTATGCAGCAGAGTTACAATATCAAAGGCACCACGTGTTAACAAAGTAACAGGTTTAACACTCACTACCTTCCCTGATGACAAAGATAAACTTATAAGTCAATTAAGTCAAAACAATCCATAATTGGATAATGTAGACATCTAATCTCCTATAACCTACAGCTCCCAGTAATTGCTGTTACCATTCGAATATACTAAGAGTTCCAAGAAACAACAATGCATCACTTTTTTCTTTGCTGACATGCTGTGAGACTTTACAACAAATCTTACTTGTTAGTTTGTAGAATTGGGAAGACTGTGTTTCCCACACCACAACCAACCTGTAGACAGAAATCAGAAATGAACTATTAATCACAGAATTCCCAAAGAATTAATTCCCTAAAGTAAATAAATAAGCAAGAATAGACAATTTTACTGTTATTAGGAAAGGTGTAGTGACTAGAGCTAATCTTGACATTCCCTGCCCATGACCTCAGGAACCCTTAAAGAGGTAGTCACAGTAGATGAGAATATGGGCTTTTATCAGCAGGATGGGACCTGGTCTGGGAAAAAGAGCATGGGGTTATCAGCAGGATGGGACCTGGTCTGGGAAAAAGAGCATGGGCTGTTTTTACTTTTTGAGTTTGGGCAAATGGTCTGGTAAACAGAGTATTTTCTTACTGAGCTCCACTACACCATTACTGGAAAAATGTTTCTAGTAGGCTGGATTGAAAAAGTCATGAGGGGAACCATGGCAACACTGTCCTAAGTTCAGTGCTGGGTGTGGTAATAATGAAAATAGCACCATCTACTCAGAGCGTACTGTGTGTCAGATACTATCCTCAGCCATTATATATACATTATCTCAATTAACCCCAGTAATAACTATGAGGCTGAAGTCCCATTTTGCTTGGGGAGGATCAGGGACCAACACAAAGTCACGCCAGAGGACTTAGTCCCAAAACTAATCAGCTTCTGGGGGAGTGTGTGGTCACTTTTGTGAATATTCACTTTACAGTGCACACTTTTCTTTTTCAGGTCTAGCCGAGCCTCTGTGACACATCCAGACTGAGAAGACAAGAAATCTCCCACACCCGAAAAGCAGGCACCATCCTAACTAACCTCGCCATCTCACAACTGTATCAGAAGGAAGAGAAGCTGTCTTCTGACCCAGGACTCTCTACCAGATGGCAGGGCTAGCAGGACACTACAACTTTTGGACAGATTATAATGTTCCCAGGTAGCACCTCAGGTGATCTATCTTTGTTTGTCATGACCAAGGCATCTGGTCTGCATCTAGGACATTTCAATAGCTCAAAAATGCAGGTGATTCCGGGCCAACATAAAGGAGGTAAGTCTAGTCAGCTTCATCAGCAGAAGTTACTTTGGGGCTCAGCCTCTCTATTGCCACCCTCTGTGCATAAACAGCCTCACTAACCCCACTGCCAGGACAGTAGAGGGAGGTTACCTCGAGGATTCGGTAGGTGGCGGAGGATCCAGGAAGCCCATTAGCACAGTTTTCCAGGTGATGGGGTTTCTGAGTTACACTCTCTTCCATAAGAGCTGGCTGTGTCTTATCTCCAAGGCTAACAGAAGAACAACTGTGCTGTTCTTCTATTGTTAAATCAGATCCATCCTCACCGCTTTTATAGTATTCATATACTTCACTCCTCTTATTCTCTGAGAGAAAATTCATCAAGTGATTTTGGCTAGGTGCCAGCTCTGGGAATTCAGTAAAAAGCCAATGTCTATCCTTGAAAAAGCCGTTTTCATGGATTTTGTAGAAGTTGTTCCAATATTTGTTGGCATTGACCTCATAATCAGCTGTAAATATTTAAGAAAGAATTTTAAGAACCATCTCTCAGTTTTATTTGTATACAATATAAATTATCACCCTGCTTCACCAAATTTTATACGAAAAGTTATACTCAAGTAGAGCCTCAGTCTCAGAGCTGGTGGTCATTTGGTCCTATCACACTTGAATTTGCTATCTTGTCCTTCCAGGGAGTTCAACTTCTGCCAGAAAACTTACTACCTATCAATTCTCCTCCCACATATTTAGATGGCTCTTAACTATTAGAAAATCCTAATATTAAGCAAAAAACCTGTCTAATCATTTCTGGTCAAAAGGTCCTACTATCTCTCATACAGAACAGTTCTTTCGTATTTGAGGGCCATTATTTCCCTTTTTAAAACCTCTTTTACAAGCTAAATGTCCCAGGTTCTTCAGTTATTCCCCACGTGAAGTCAGTGGTTATAATACAGGTATGATACTGTATCTTCTTTACATTATATTCCTGTGTCTGTGGTTCTTTATAGTGTGGAGCCCAGACATGAATTCACTACTAACAGATACTAAGCATGGAAACAGAAAATGATGACAAAGTGTTCTGATGAGAAGAGATCTGATGGTAGAGGACAGGATAGACTAAAGTATGGACTATTTAAAGGAAACCTGTGTTGTTCAAGGTGATCAAGGCAGTCCTATATTTCAGTTTTACTTTTTATTTTTGAGATAACACTGGCTTATAACTAGATTTTAGCTTTCTGCTCTTTGCCAATAAAGGGGCCTGACTAGTATAGTAGAAGAACAAAAACCTAAGAAATTGGATCTCAATTCTACCACTACTAACTAAACTGCTTACCTCTGGGTAAGGCACTTAATGTCCTGAAGTCCAAGTTTCTTTAACTGTAAAAAGAGGATATTGGACTATATGATTTTCAAATCCCTCTCAACCTTAATTTGCTTTGATGTAGTCTTTGTCAAACTATGTAAGGTTAATATTTCATAACTGGACTTTTCTACTTGTTCAGAACTATTTCTGTGGGTACTTCTCTGCTATTTCTAGTGCCACCTTCAACTGTCACTTAGAACACAGACCCAACCAGTCCTAGTTTTACTAACTAGGAGTATTTTTCAGTGAAATCATCCACCTTTTCAGAAGAGGCGTCTTTTTCTTTGGCCAGACTTATATCGACTCTGATTCATCCATCTTTCCTTTGCCGAAGCCTTACCACCTCATAGCCACCGCAGAAGGTAAAGACCCATAACTCACGATTTGTTAGCTAGCCACCCCTCACCCCCCATTATTTAGAATCTGACCACTTGAATCCAGCTGTAATGGCAACATTTCCTCAGGCAAAATGTAATGATGTAGAAAGCATATCCTCTAAGACAATCATGTTGCCACAGTTCAGTCATATTGATATGGGTCTAGTCAATATAATTAAAGACTTAGTGAAGTTGCTCAGTCGTGTCCGACTCTTTGCGACCCCATGGACTGTAGCCTACCAGGTTCCATCATCCATGGGGTTTTCCAGGCAAGAATACTGGAGTGGGTTGCCATTTCCTTCTCCAGGAGATCTTCCCTCCCCAAGGATTGAACCCGGGTCTCCTGCATTGTAGGCAGACGCTTTATCGTCTGAGCCACCAATTAAAGGCTTAAGTCACTAGAAAACGCTATCGAGATACAGTTATCCTCTTCCAAACAAAAAAGGAAAACCAAAACACCCTTTATGCCCTAACAAGATGTCAAGGCACAGCCCTTTCCCAGCCTTGCCGAACCCCTCCCCTTCTCGTTCTATCCCAGAGTTCTGTATCAGACCAGTAAGTAACAAAGACTCTCGGGGCCTCGGTTCTCTGGCCTCTCCGGGGAGCATGGCCAGCAGCACGCAGGCTGTCAATACCACTGAGCGTCCACCTGGGCGCACCTTGCTTCTCCGGGCACACCCGCTGAGTGCTGTTCTCCTGGACTTTCCTCGCTGCCTCCAGGGCCTGCTCCTCCGACCACTCCACGTTGTCCCTGGGAAAATGAAATGAGCAGCTTAGGCGCCTCAGGCTTTCGCCGCGGGCAGGGAGTCGCTGGCCCCGCGGCGCCTCTTCCGTGGGAGGAGCGCGCCAAGAGTAGCCCGCAGGACTCTGGTCGGCGGTCAGGGCCTTCTCAGAGTGCTCCGTGGCGCTGGGACTGAGGGCGAACCGCAGGCCGGGCGAAGGGTAGGGCACTTACCAGGCATTGTGGTGAAAGACGCGAGCGGGGTCGCTCAGAAACCGGCTCCCGAACTGCCGCCTCCTCCCGCAGACGGCTGCAGGGTCGCCTTCAGGGAAGGAGCCGTCCATGACACCGGAACCGGAAACACCTACTTTCCCCTCACGCGCGAACACTCTGCAGGCCACACCCCTTTCGGAAATCGCGGGGTCTGGGCGGGAAAACACGGAGGCCGGGAGGGGCGGTCA
>SJYQ01000302.1:161017-183525 GCA_006410935.1 Redunca redunca
TACACAGAAGAACTGTACAAAAAAGATCTTCACGACCCAGATAATCATGATGGTGTGATCACTCATCTATAGCCAGACATCCTGGAATGTGAAGTCAAGTGGGCCTTAGAAAGCATCACTGTGAACAAAGCTAGTGGAGGTGATGGAATTCCAGTTGAAGTATAACAAGTCCTAAAAGATGATGCTGTGAAAGTGCTGCACTCAATATGCCAGCAAATTTAGAAAACTCAGCAGTGGCCACAGGACTGGAAAAGGTCAGTTTTCATTCTAATCCCAAAGAAAGTCAATGCCAAAGAATGCTCAAACTACCACACAATTGTACTCATCTCACATGCTAGCAAAGTAATGCTCAAAATTCCCCAAGCCAGGCTTCAGTAATATACAAACCGTGAACTTCCAGATGTACAAGCTGATTTTAGAAAAGGCAGAGGAACCAGAGATCAAATTGCCAATATCTGCTGGATCATCAAAAAAGCAAGAGAGTTCCAGAAAAACTACTTAGAGATCAAATTGCCAATATCTGCTGGATCATCGAAAAAGCAAGAGAGTTCCAGAAAAACTACTTCTGCTTTATTGACTATGCCAAAACCTTTGACTGTGTGGATCACAATGAACTGTGGAAAATTCTGAAAGAGATGGGAATACCACACCACCTGACCTGCCTCTTGAGAAGCCTGTATGCAGGTCAGGAAGCAACAGTTAGAACTGGACATGGAACAGACTGGTTCCAAATAGAAAAGGAGTACATCAAGGCTGCATATTGTCACCCTGCTTGTTTAACTTATATGCAGAGTACATTTATAAGAAGCTCTGGGCTAGATGAAGCACAAGCTGGAATCAAGATTGCGGGGAAAAATATCAATAACCTCATGTATGCACATGACTCCACCCTTATGGCAGAAAGTGAAGAAGAACTAAAGAGCCTCTTGCTGAAAGTGAAAGAGGAGAGTGAAAAAGTTGGCTTAAAGCTCAACATTCAGAAAATGAAGATCATGGCATCCGGTCCCCTCACTTCATGGCAAATAGATGGGGAAACAGTGGAAACAGTGGCTGACTTTATTTTGGGGAGCTCCAAAATCACTGCAGATGGTGATTGCAGCCACGAAATTAAAAGATGCTTACTCTTTGGAAGGAAAGTTATGAGCAACCTAGACAGCATATTTAAAAAACAGAGACATTACTTTGTCCACAAAGGTCTGTCTAGTCAAGGCTGTGGTTTTTCCGGTAGTCACGTATGGATGTGAGAGTTAGATCATAAAGAAAGCTGAGAACTGAAGACTTGATGCTTTTGAACTGTGGTGCTGGAGAAGACTCTTGAGAGTCCCCTGGACTGCAAGGAGATCCAACCAGTCCATCCTAAAGGAGACCAGTCCTGGGTGTTCATTGGAAGGACTGATGTTGAACCTGAAACTCCAATACTTTGGCCACCTGATGAGAAGAGCTGACTCATTTGAAAAGACCCTGATGCTGGGAAAGATTGAGGGCAGGAGGAGAAGGGGACGACACAGGATGAGATGGTTGGATGGTATCACCGACTCAATGGACATGGGTTTGGGTAGACTCTGGCAGTTGGTGATGGACAGGGAGGCCTGGCATGCTGTGGTTCATGGAGTTGCAAAGAGTCGGACATGACTGAGCAACTGAACTGAACTGAAAGATGGCTCTTGGCCTTCAAGTCTCAGTGCCTAGGGAGATGGTAGTAAGGAATTCCCAAGGAAGAGCCAGTTTGATGTGTAAGATGATGAGTTTGGTTTTGGACGTGTCCAGCTTGATATGCTGTGAGATAGCAGGTAAATATGCTCAGCAGGTAATCAGTGAGATGAGGCAGTACTGGAAAGATGTCTAGGCCAGTGACAGTTAAGACTGATGAGGTGTATAGGTGCAGCTGAAACAAGGCGAATCAGAGTGTAGGAAGACTGAGGGTAGGAACGGTGTTTTTTATTCTGTGGTATCTCCTAATCTCAGAACCTTGTTAACACTGGATAAATATTTATTGAACAAGTGAATGTGTTTAATAAGAAGAGCAGTAAGATGAGACTAGAAAACTAGGAAATATCAAGACTTAAGGAACTTAAATGTCCACTGACAGATGAATGGATAAAGAAGATGTGGGTTTATATATATACAGTGGAATACTACTCAATCATAGAAAAGAATGAAATAAGGGCATTTCCAGCAACATGGATGGACCTAGAGATTATCACACTGAGTGAAGTAAGTCAGACAGAGAAAGACAAATATATGATATCACTTATATGTGATATCATGAAAAGATGATATGGATTAACTTACTTACAAAATAGGAATAGGCTTACAGACATAGGAAACAAACTTATGGTTACCAAAGTTTGAAGGGTGAAAGGGGGGAGGGGTAAATTAGGAATTGGGGATAAACAGATACACACCACTATATATAAAATAGATACAAAAACAAGGACCTATTTTATAGCACAGGGAAGTATAATCAATATCTTATAATAACCTATAATGAAAAAGAATCTGAAAAAGAATATATTTATATGTGTATATGTAACTGAATCATTTTGATGTATACCTTAAACACTGCAAATCAACTGTACTTCAACTATAGAAAAAAAGGGTGAACCTCAGGAAACAGAAGAGAGAGGAAAGATACAGAGAGACACACAGAATTGAAGATGCATTGTAAAGGCTAAGAAAGTGAAAGTGTTAGTTGCTGAGTTGTGCCTGACTCTTTGCACCCTCTTGGACTGTAGCCCACGAAGCTTCTCTGTCCATGGAACTCTCCAGGCAAGAATACTAGGAATGGGTAGCCATTTCCTTCTCCCAATTCTTTACCATCTGAGCCACCAGGGAAGCGCCATTGTAAAGGCTAAGGAAGTAGAATGTGTCTCGGAGAGCTTGATCATTAGTGTCAAATGCAGAAGGGAGCTGGCATAAAATAAATACACCACAGTTTCTTTCTGGGAGACAAAAGTTGCTAAGAAGTGAGGGCATGAAAGCAGACACCCAGCACAGAGTTGTGGTTAAAGTGGATTCTTCAGAATCCAAGTTATCCATGCTTATAATTCTGGTTCTATTACTTTCTAGGTGTGTGCCTTTGGGCAAACCATATAATAACCTCTCTCTGCATATCGGGAAAACGACAAGGAGTAACAGTGCCGAATGCAAAGGTTTGTTGTGGTAAGTAAATGAATTAGTACCTATAAAGTACTTGTAGAGTACTTATAGAGCACACTGCCTGGCACCTAGGAAGCATAATTAAACTACTATTACTATTATTCTTTTAGCTGCCACAAGAAAGATTCAATCACTCATCACAATTCCCTCCCTGAGTACAACCCTCACTGTGACTGCTGGCTTACTAACTTAACTAGTTGCTGTCTCCAGCATGAAACAAATGAATGCCCCAGAAATGATGCTGGGTACAACTCCAAAGGAGAAATGATCTGGTCTTAAAGACAGAGAACAGAAAAAAAAATCTCCGTTTTATGGTTGTACAACATGTGTATGTGCTCAGCCATTTCCAACGCCCTGCAACCCCATGCCCCTGGGTCCACGCCCTCTGCCAGGCTCCTCTGTCCATGAGATTTTCTCAGCAAGAATACTGGAGAGGGTTGCCATCTCCTCCTCCAGGGGATCTTCCTGACCCAGGGATAAAACTGGTGTCTCCTGTGTCTCCTGTATTGCGGGCAGATTCTTTACCGCTGAGCCACCAGGGAAGTTCTATGGTAGTAGTAATGAAGTGGAAAACGTTTTTGTCAATGGTTTCTGGGAAGGCATTCAACAGTGAATACTCACATGTGGTTTAATAGCAGCTGCATGAGCCACTGTCCAGTTCTGCTTTCTCTTGAGTATTTGATCAATGGCGAGGATATCATTTGAGTAGCCTGAGGTAGGGTCAACAGGTTTTATATTTGCTGCCTTTATAAACATTTAAAAAAGAAGGTTAGTAACATATTTTAGTTGAATTCCATAACAAAGACAAAATACACAGAAATGTACTATATTATGAAAGGGTGTGTATATGATTTATAAGATTATTTCTACACCACTTGTCAGTTGCTTCAGGGCACCTAGTATAGTGCCATGTGTAAATGGCATCAAGCAAACTCTCTTAATAGTGAAGCCTAGTCCTAAGACAATTATAGACCAGAGGATGGTTTATGTTTGGGATGGATGTAGGGAGTAGAGAGGCACCAACTCCATCCTCACTCAAACTTGCAAAGCACTGAAAATGACTGTGCCCTCCACAGGGCACAACCTGGACTGCTTCCAAAATTCTCACAGGGAGCCAGCCATCTGTTTTTCCCTGTTCCTGGGCTGCTGAACAGTGTTGATGGAAATGACAAATACGCAGATTGCTTTCTTTGAAAATGTGTATGACCCAGGCTCATCCAGGTTCTCCGTACTGCTTGACATTACTTTTCTTCATTTGCAGCTCTTACAGCTCTCACAGAGGCTGCTGGAAAACCAAACCTTTAAACTCCCTTAGCTAATGATCTTGTCTCTTCACATCTATCTAACATGAATTCTTTTTGCTTTTCTTTCCACCTTAGGATTTCTCCATCCTTTAACTCGTTTATTCCTCCTTCCCTCTCATATGTGAGAGTTTTTCCTAATTTTCAAGGTCTCTTTGTGTATCTTTATTTATTCACCTCCCTTCAATTTACTTCTTTCCAGCGCTGGTTTCATGGGTCTATGACCTGTGTAATTACACAGGCCCTTGTATTTAGAAGGGCCCTGAGTTTGGTTTAATGTTTTATGTTGCTGTTTTTAAATTTTTAACTATTTTTGGACAAAGGGACCTACATTTTCATTTTGCACTGGGCCTAGCCAGTCATGTAGCCAGTCTTGCCTCTCTTCTGCATCTTCAAACATCTTCAGTTTCTCTTTAAGCAGTGGTTTTCAGCTTTGGCTGCATAGTGGAACTTTAAAAAATCCTGAGGCCAGGGCACCATTCCCAGAGATTTGATTTAATTAGACAGAGTTGTGGCCAGGACAGCAGGACTGTAAAAGCTCTCCCTGGGGGTTCTTTTGTGCAACCAAGATTGAGAACCAGAGTTCTAAGGGTTCTTCCTCCTGGCTATAAGAATGCTCATCTCTTACATCCTGAAACAGATATTTATAGACTCCAATTCTCCATCAAGCTATAGTTTCATGTTTCTCTTCCTGTTACAAAAACAGTTAAATTTTTGTAAGAGGATTTAATCCCCCCCTCCCTACTGCTCCTTTGCATTATCAGTTTCTGAAGAGGCATGATAAAAATCTTCCACTGTGATTATGGATTTGCTTATTCATTTAATATTTATTTTTACCATGTATAATGCCTAAAAAGTCTAAAGCTAATCCTTATTATTCCATTAAATATCACCTTATCTGTCAATTTGTTACATACATACAGATTCAGAATAGTTTCACCTTCCTGATGATCAAAAAACTTTTTTAAATTGAAGTATAGTTGACTTTCTATATTAGTTTCAAATGAACAAACAGTAATTCAACATTTAATAGATTATACCGCATATAAAGTTATCATAAAGTATTAGCTATACTCCCTGTATTGTACACTACATCCTTGTAACTTGTTTTATATCTAGTGGTTTGTACCTCTTAATCTCCTTTACCTATTTTGCTCCTGTCCTCATCCTTCTCCCTCCTGGTAAACAGTTTGTTTTCTGTATCTGTGAATTTGTGTCTGTTTTGTTTTTAAGATTTTCCTGATTATTAAAAACCTTTAAATAGCATCTTTATGTTTTGCCTAAATTTTCTCTCCCCCCTCCAATATATGGATAACATCTTATTTTGATTTGTATTTGCCTGATATATTATCTTCTGTCCCTTTATTTTCAAGTTTCTGTGTTATAATTTAGGTAAAAGGNAGTTTCTGTGTCATAATTTAGGTAAAAGGATATATATTTTAAAACTACTTAAAAAAATAAATCAGCACCCTTTCTTTTAAACTTAAAAATAATTCTTTCTTCCTTTCTCCCTCCCTTCCTCTCATTATTTTTTTTAAACTAGTGTCTTTAATCGTTTCTTGTGATACTGATATATTTGGATTTTTCTGCCTATTTTGTTTCGTGCTTTCTATTTTCCCATGTTCTCTCTTTTTTCTTATTCCTCTATGGTTTGGCAATATTCATTTTAGTTTTTACTGATTATCTTCACATTTATAACATTTACAATTAATGCAACAAATTATAGATTTAATCAGTATCATAAGCCTCTCCCCAAACAATAAAAAGAACTTAGCTTTCATTCTGAGCACCACCCTCCTCATCTTCCATGTTAGCATGGTGTAGTATTTTAGTTTTTATTGTCTGATACTCTCCAAACTAGTACTTCTTTTTTTTTATTTCAGTACATAAATGTTTAATTCTAATTGCTTCTTTGGGTTTTCATTTTCTCAGGTATATGTAAAATTTAATAAAATGTGTATGCTTTTCTTTCTTTTATCTTTCTTATCTCTTATGTCCCATGTGTTTTCCAGCTTTTTGGTCTTGGGCAATCTAATGTGGAAAGATAACATCTCAGGGTAGTTTTAATTTGGATCTTTTACAAAGAGTGAGACTGAGTACCTTTTTATGTTTCTGAGAACTGTCTGCTCATATCTTTTGCTCATTTTTATACAGGTTAGTTTTTTCTAATCACTTTGAAGCTCTCTGATGTATTAGAGAAGCTAGCTCTTTGTATTATGAGTTGCAAATGTGACTTTTTTGCCATGTAGAATTTTAAAATTATTTTTTATTTTTTAACTGTGCCACACAACATGCAGAATCTTAGTTCCCCAACCAGGGATTGAACCCATGACCTCTGCAGCAGAAGCCTGTTGTCTTAACCACTGGACTGCTAGGGAAGTCCCTGCAACTTGAAAGTTTCATTCCTTGGTTTCTAATCAACATTTATAGCACATTAGATTAGATGTTATAATAGACTAGAATTATAGTATTATACATTTTCAGCAATTTTAATGATTTGTTTAAATTAAATGAAATATTTATTGTTGTTGTTTAGTTGCTAAGTCACGTCCAGCTCTTGTGATCCCAAAGTCTATAGCCTGACAGGCTTCACTGTCCATGGGATTTCCCAGGCAAGAATACTAGAATGGGTTGCCATTTCCTTTTACAGGAGATCTTCCTGACCCAGGGATCAAACATGTGTCTTCTGCATTGGCAGGTGGATTCTTTACCACTGAGCTATGAGGGAAGCCTTGAACTATTTACACCTGCATGGCTATGGAGTCTGGTTTGAAATATGACTGAAAATATTTGTCATTAATAAGCACATTACTAGTTTTGTTAAGTTATAACTTAAAAAACCTAAATATTGAACTGCTATGACATAATCCAAATCTCACCTGTGTTTTCCAGTCTTTTTTATGGAAAAAATAGTTCTCAAAGAAATTCAGAGGTTCCTTTCTCTTCAGCATTTCTAATTTCTGTATGTCTTTGAATGGCTTTCCCATTACCACTCCATCCACATTAGGAAAGAGTGGAAAGATGGGTATTTTTGAATATGGGCTATCTGAAGGAGGATTGCATTCTGAAAAGACAAAAACTGGTATCACGAAAAAATGTAAGAAGAAATTCCCATAGAAGACGTAAACGTGGTGCCTAATTTGCTCTTTGCCTATTGATCTCCTCAATGGCCCTGCCACCCCTTATTCATTCTCCTGCTCCCACCACCCCACCCAGCCACAGACTTTCAGCTTCATCCACATGTCTAGGGATTCAGGTAAAATGCACATTTGTTTCAAATGATATCTGTGTGACAGACCAGTCACTCAGAATAGGCTGTGGCTCTACCCTTAAGCACTTGGCATCTAGCATTTATTTCTGACCAGTAATATACACATACATCTTTTACAATGGTGGGGAGAGGACAAATGACTCTTACTCTTGAGCTCGTCAAGAAATTTAAATAAATCCCTTTCTTTCATTATTGCAATCCGAGCAGCATTAGCGAAAGCAGCTGTGCTTGAGCTTGGAGGTGTGCATACGTCTGGCTTAAATCTTCTTTTTCCATAACCCATGGTATCGGGGCTCCACACCATTCCTGAGGTGGTTTCCTGGAATTTTCTTTGGAAATAGCTAGGAAATAAAGATAATTTAGAGATGGTTAAAAAGTGCCTGGCTTTTGGACAGAAAGAAAAAGAAGTCAATTTGCAAGTTATATATGCTGAATATGTTTAAGTTTAATTTGTATAGTGATTTAATATCATTTATGTGTCAGACTTTATTTTGGGGGCTCCAAAATCACTGCAGATGGTGACTGAAGCCAGGAAATTAAAAGACGCTTACTCCTTGGAAGAAAAGTTATGACCACCCTAGATAGTATATTCAAAAGCAGAGACATTACTTTGCCAACTAAGGTCCGTCTAGTCAAGGCTATGGTTTTTCCTGTGGTCATGTATGGATGTGAGAGTTGGACTGTGAAGAAGACTGAGCACCGAAGAATTGATGCGTTTGAACTGTGGGGTTGGAGAAGACTTCTGAGGGTCCCTTGGACTGCAAGGAGATCCAACCAGTCCATTCTGAAGGAGATCAACCTTGGGATTTCTTTGAAAGGAATGATGCTAAAGCTGACGCTCCAGTACTTTGGACACCTCATGCGAAGAGTTGATTCATTGGAAAAGACTCTGATGCTGGGAGAGATTGGGGGCAGGAGGAGAAGGGAACGACCCAGGATGAGATGGCTGGATGGCATCACCGACTCGATGCACATGAGTCTGAGTGAACTCTGGGAGTTGGTGATGGACAGGGAGGCCTGGTGTGCTGCGATTCACAGAGTCGCAAAGAGTCGGACACGACTGAGCGAATAAACTGAACTGAACTGAACTGATGTGACATTTATAGAATATCTACTGACGTTTTCCACAGACCATTTGATTACTTTATATATGCAGTCCCTAGGCTCTGGCTTCCTTCCTCTGCTCCAAGACTTCCCAGTCTTGTCTAGAAAAACACCTAGCAATTTTGATCTCTGACAAACCCTTAAGTGGTATCAACTTGACTATAAACATTAGTCATGCCTACTATTATATTATTTTGTGGTTTGTTTTTTAAAATTGAAGTGCAGCTTCTATACAGTATCATATGCTACAGGTGTATAATATAGTAATTTTATGTTGGGTTTTAAAATGCAACATTTTTTAAATTGAAAGAAATTCTCATTGCAGAGAATCTGGAAGAGTTACAAAAGTATAAAGAAAAAGTATAAACAACCTAGATGTCCATCAGCAGATGAATGGATAAGAAAGCTGTGGTACATATACACAATGGAGTATTACTCAGCCATTAAAAAGAATACATTTGAATCAGTTCTAAGGAGATGGATGGAACTGGAGCCGATTATACAGAGTGAAGCAAGCCAGAAAGAAAAACACCAATACAGTATACTAACGCATATATATGGAATTTAGAAAGATGGGGATGATGACCCTGTATGCGAGACAACAAAAGAGACTCAGATCTATAGAGTGAACTTTTGGACTCTGGGGGAGAGAGAGAGGGAGAGGGTGGGATGAGATGGGAGAATGGCATTGCAACATGTATACTATCAAGTAAGAAACGAATCGCCAGTTGATGTCAGATGCAGAATGCAGGATGCTTGGGACTGGTGCAAGGAGAGGACCCAGAGGGATGGNGTACTGTTAAAGATAAAAAAAAAAAAAAAAGAAAATGTTACCAGTAATCTTATTATCCACAGATGTCCACAGTAAATCACTACTGTAATTCTTTACAATCTGTGTGTGTGTGTGTGTGTGTGCGTGCATGCGCATGTGTACATGTATGTGCAGTCATGTGTATGAATGTATTTAGGAGATATGTTACTGTGCATTTTAGGTTATAAATTCTTTATGTACCACAGACTACATATGATAAAGGTCTCTAATTCACAGCACAAACATTCCCAAAGGTATGTTTGGAATATCAGTGACAGGTCAGATTCCTTCTTGCTGCTGAGACAGAGACTCCTCTTAGCAGCTGAGGCAGGGATCTGGTCGCTCACTGCTTAGATGGAAAAACGTGTTTCTCACTGCTTTGCTGCAGTGGCGGCTTCAGTACCAAAGTGGAAGATCTCACCATGTGCTGAGTGGAGGAATGTCCCAGAGAACAAGATATAGGACCTTGCTTCTTACTACTTCACAGGTTTCTTTCTACTGCAGCATCAGGAGGCTTCACTTTGCTCTGAGATGGTGACGAGCAATCTTTCTTTTCCTCTCAGGAAGAGGGAAAGAACTCGTTCTAAATATTGGAGCTGCAGCAGTGGTTGGGTAGGAGATGTGCTGATCGTGTTCTGATTGGAGTCTGGTTTGTAATCAGATACTTCCTTCCCTAACCTTTTTTTTTTAAAATGTAGTTTATATTGGAGTATAGTTGCTTAACAATGTTGTGTTAGTTACAAGTATACCACAGAGTGGTTCAGTTATCCCTATACATGTATCTATTCTTTTTCATATTATTTACCCATTTAGGATATTACAAAGTATTGAGCAGAGTTCCCTGTAAGTCCTTGTTGGTTACTATTTTAAACTTTTTATTTTGTAGTGGGGTATAGCCAATTAACAAAAATGTTGTGATAGTTTCAGGTGAACAGCGAAGGCACTCACCCATACATACATACGTATACATTCTTCTCCAAACTCCCCTCCCATCCAGGCTGCCACATAACATTGAACAGAGTTCTCTGTGCTATACAGTAGGTCCTTGTTGGTTATCCATTTAAAATGTAGCAGTGTGTGCATGTCCATCCCAAATTACCTAATTATTCCTTTCCCCTGTTCCTTCCCCCAGAAACCATAAGCTCATTCTCTAAGTTTGTGAGTCTGTTTCTGTTTTGTAAATAAGTTTATTTGTGTCATTTTAAAAAGATTCCACATATAAGTGTTATCATGTCATATTTGCCTTTTTCTGCCTGGCTTACTTAGTATGATAATCTCCAAGTTTATCCACGTTGCTGCAAATGTCATTATTTCATTCTTTTTAATGGCTGAGTAACATTCCATGGTATATATGTACCACGTCTTCTTTATCCATTCATCTATCAATGGACATTTTGGTTGCATCCATGTATACAGTGCTGCAGTGAATGTTGGATATATCCTTTCAAACCAGGATTTTCTCTGATACATGCCCAGGAGTGGAGTTGCTGGGCCATATGGTAGCTCTAGTTTTAGTTTCTTAAGGAACCTGAATATTGTCTTCTATAGTGGCTGTGACCAACATCAGCTGCATAGCAGGTTATGTTTGTAACTGTTCCCTTTCTTCCCTCCTTCTCTGCTTTCCTTCCTTCCTTTTTTCCTGTTTCAATCTTTCTTCAGTAACACAGGTTTTCCTTAACTATCTCTTGATCTTTGGATGTCTATTCATACTTAAGAGTGAGAATAAATACTCTTTAAGGCCACAATACTCATTCATTGGTGTGGTGGATCTTATTGAGTACGAAATTTACTGTCAGGTAACTGGTTGGAGCGTTGTTTCATTAAGGGTCTTTTAATTGTGGTTGTCTGGGTTTTTTTCTCTCTGTGGTTGTCTAGTCAATTTCTCTGGAGAGGGGTCCTCTAATATTTTATCTAGTATAAAAGTCTAACTGTTAGTGGGATTTAGGGAAGGGGAAGGTGGCGGTAGAGTCTCACCATTCAATAAGTGGAATTTCATGTAACCCTGTTTTCACTGATACCCTCATCCTCAGTTATGTCTGATCTCCCTGAGCCCAAACAATCTCTGGTACAACCTCTTCAGAGAGTTAACTGCCAAGCAGTCACTTGGTTGTGTGGGATTAGAGAGAGGAATCTAAGGGTCAACCTGCTTCTTAATGCTACTTTTAACTAGTATTTGTATTTTGGGCTCCCTACACCTCTGCTTTATCGAGCCCATCTTTGCATGAAATGTTCCCTTGGTAAATCTAATTTTCTTGAAGAGATCTCTAGTTTCTCCCATTCTGTTGTTTTCCTCTATTTCTTTGCACTGATTGCTGAGGAAGGCTTTCTTATCTCTCCTTGCTATTCTTTGGAACTCTGCATTCAGATGCTTATATCTTTCCTTTTCTCCTTTGCTTTTCGCTTCTCTTCTTTTCACAGCTCTTTGTAAGGCCTCCTCAGACAGCCATTTTGCTTTTTTGCATTTCTTTTCCATGGGGATGGTCTGGTTCCCTGTCTCCTGTAAAATGTCACGAACCTCCGTCCATAGTTCATCAGGCACTGATGCTGAAGCTGAAACTCCAATACTTTGGCCACCTCATTCGAAGAGTTGACTCATTGGAAAAGACCCTGATGCTGGGAGGGATTGGGGGCAAGAGGAGAGGATGGGGATTGGGGACGCCAGAGGATGAGATGGCCGGATGGCATCACCGACTCGATGGACATTGGTTTGGTTAAATTCCGGGAGTTGGTGATGGACAGGGAGGCCTGGTGTGCTGCGATTCATGGGGGCGCAAAGAGTTGGACACGACTGAACAACTGAACTGACTGACTGACACCTCTGCTGCCCTTAGAGGTTCCTAGAGTCTCAGTTCCTGAGTGTTTCAAGTGTTCCTCAGTGAGAACTGGCTTGCTTCTTGACCTCTACTGAAGCCATTCAAGTTTCAGCTTCTTCTGATCTCACTAGCCTGTAAACAGTCACTCATTTCCTGTCCAGCTTCCAATTATTTTGATATCATTTTTCAGCTCTTATTCCTGTTTTTATGTCCTCTAAAATGCTTTTACTATTATTTTAGTGCAATTTCAGAAGGGAGAAAAAGTTAAAACATGCGCTTATTCTAGTATATTTAACATGACTGCTAGTTTTTAACCCCTAAAACTTGGCTTTCTTCCCATCAACTTTTTGGAACTGAAGTTCACTTATGATTTCTTAAACTACCAAAGCTAATTCCATCCATTCAGTCCTCATTTTACCTGGCCTCACTTTAGTATTTAATACTGGTGTAAAACCTATGCTGTTGAATTTCTCTGTGACCTTGGTTTCTCGATTCCTTACTATCCTGTTTCTCTTCTTTTTTTTCAATTTGGCTGTGCTGGGTCTTAGTTGCAGCATGTGGGATCTTCGTTGTGAGGATTAAAACAGATAATATGTATATTATATGCTTATATATATAGTTGAAAGTGAAAGTGTTAGTCACACAGTCATGTCTGACTCTTGCAACTCCACGAACTGTAGCCTGCCAGGCTCTTCTGTCCATGGAATTCAGGCAAGAATACTGGAGTGGGTAGCCATTGCCTTCTCCAGGGGATTTTCCCAACCCAGGTATCAAACCCAGGTCTTCTGCATTGCGGGTAGACTCTTTACCTTCTGAGCCACCAGGGAAGCCTGTATACATAACACATAATGATAATATTTAACATTCATTGAGGTGTTATGTTTGCTAAGCACTGTACCTGCATTACCAGCTGTCCTTACAATTGCCCTATAATTGTGTTATAGGTATTATTATTCTCATTCTACAGATGAGGAAATTGAGGCTGAGAGGTTAAGAATGTGATACATTTGTGTACCAATATCAGGGATTTAACAAATGTATTTGTCTTGGAATGAAGTGTAGAATGTTGCCTACCCTCTGTTCTACATCGGATCGAGGTGTGGGACAATATAAAGAGATTACCTGTTGAGGAGCAGAGGATATTTTACATTGTTGGTGGTATTCTGTATTTTAAAATCTCTTTAAGTGGGATAGTAGAATGCTTTGAAAGAATAATGCTTTTCAAAGTAGAATGCTTTGAAAAGACTGATAATGGCAACAGTTAATTTTTGCAATACCACGATAGCACTATATTGAGGAAATGTATCTTCAATGACATTTGCTGGAATAGACACATTTGGGTGTGAGAATGTTTCCTTATCCTACTCTAAAGTCTAATTTTGGCTCTGCTCCAGTCCAAACACTACTTTGGGAGGTATGAAATTGCTGTCCTTTGTCCCAAAGGACTTTTTCAGACCTCCTGAGAGATCCAGTGTGAATGGGAGTATCTTATATTCAAACTCAGTTTCCAAGCTCACCCCAAATCATTCCAGAACAGTCTTATTCCTCTGCAGTTTTCTAGCCCAGAGTAGGAGAAGCTGAACTTTTTTTTTTTTTTTTGGTCATGTTGCTGGGCTTGCAGGATCTCAGTTCCCTTATCAGGGGTTGAACCTGGGTCACCACACTGAATGCCTAGAATCTTAACCACCAGGCCACCAGGGAACTTCCGAAGCTGAACCTTCTGGGCTATCGTAGGCTCTCAGTGGGGTCCTGAGATGGTCTGAATCAGCCTTGCAGTTTCAGAACGAGGCAGTGCTGTGAGGTCTCGTGCTGCGGCACATGAGTAGCTAGCTGCCTGTACACCTTCTCCTTGTTTGGGGGCAGATCTGTGGAGATGTTAGGATGTCAGGGAGAGGCAGTTGCCTTGTAAAATCCCTCTAAGTGTTGCTGAGGTCATTTTTGTTCCTTTGCCACCTACCTTACTATTTCCGATATTGCCTTTTTGGGTAAGGCTGAAGTCTCTATAAGCTTTGACAGGATTTCAAACAACAGGATCCCTGGGTTGCCAGCTAAATCTAAACATGTCTCCTTTTCTGGAACTATGGAGGGAAAAAAAAAGATTCAAAATGCCTTCTGAAAAAAATTATCATAAAAAGTGTTAAAGTGACAGTCATTTTACTGTATATACAATATTAAAACCAAGTCAAAAACTAAAGAATTATAAACAAACATTCAAAGTCTGTTCTGTTTGGCAGGAAGGTCATTTTGATTACCGAACAGACAAAATAATCATGGGATTTAAAATGAAGTACTTTTAGTTCAGTGACTTCTAAGTAAATGTAGTAATACATTTAACATAAACATGAATTATATGTTAAGGACTATTCCGTTCATCTACGAAAAAGAACTGTGGATAAACATAACTCTGGTGTGCAGGCAAACCCTTGTTACTATAGTGATACTTGAAACAGTAACTTCTGTTTATACTAAGACAGTTCATAGCTTATGAAAGGATGTCTTTTTTAAAACTGTATACAGTATTTGGAATTTGGAATGTATTTATCTGGAAAACATGATATGAATAAGGTCAGATTTTCCAAGGCAGCTTGTTAAACTTGTAAACAAACCATTAGAGAACTAATAGCAATAAATTGAGTGTATCTCCAAGTTGTTAAATCTTGTGTGAGAACATGTTCTGGAACCTCCAGCATACTCTCCTGCTCTCACAGTGAGGGCAGAGGTTCACTGGGGTGAGGAAGATTTTTTCAGGAATAGTGAATTATCTATACTCAAAATGCATGAGAGAGACAGTGTTTTTCTAAAAATATATGAAATGAAAGTGTTGGTCACTTAGCCCACGGACTGTAGCCCACCAGGCTCCTTTGTCCATGGAATTCTCCAGGCAAGAATACTGGAGTGGGTTGCCATTTCCTCCTCCAGGGGGTCTTCCCAACTCAGGGATCAAACCCAGGTCTCCTGCATTGCAGGCAGATTCTTTACTGCCTGAGCCACTGGGGAAGCCCCAAACATTTAGAGTGCTATATGTATACATTTTTCTTTTGTAAGAGTAGTGCCTCCCAAAGTAGCACATGCATTTGGTAAAGAATTAAAGTAATATAAAGTGTTGGTTGCTCAGTCGTGTCCATCTCTACAAGTCCAAGGACCATAGCCTTCAGGCTCCTGTGTCCATGGAATTCTCCAGGCAAGAATACTAGAGTGGTATATAAATATAAAAGGTGACCAAAATTTTCTGCACCACTGCCTGACTGTTCTCACTTAAGTCCAAAAAGCAGTGTCTCCTGCAGAAGGACTTGATGGATTTAAGTTAAAATTCTAAAACTGTGTCAATTTCCTTAGCAAAATTTGTTTTAAGAGAAGCAGTACAAAAGTAAATCACATCCCAGACTATACCTGCCCGATTGGAGCTCTAAAGGAACAATATTTACTATGCAGTGAATTGCAACTACCCCACTGCCATCTATTTAGCAACATACTTACCTACAGCCTTAAGGAAGCGGTTCTTATCTGTTAGCACCTTTAAAAAGTCTGAGAAGTTCACCTTCCCGTCCTCTACAACAGAGATCCAAGGATCAGAACAAGGCTATAGTCAACTTCCCATTTCACATCCACCTCTATATTTTATTATTAGGCTATCCCTGAATTGTACCCCTTTCTTCTAAAGTTAAAGGATAACAAGTGCTATTACAGTGTGTTTCAATGAAAGGATAAAACTTTGGGCGAGTTAGTGGAAACAAGTGACACTTTAATTAAATGGTGACTGACTCCCATGAAGGGTGCTGCTGATTGACTGGGACACTGGCAGGTGAGTGGGGTGTCGTGGGACAAGGTATTGTGCTGAATACTTATTCCACACAACATACCAGCTTGGGCTACGAATCACTAGTATTCAAAGAAAACACTACTTACATGCTTTAAAAAATATCAGTAAAAGTGCTGTGGCATCTAAGATTCAATATAGGTGGCTCTAGTGATGGAAGAAAGATTTGCATCATTATGATTCAAACAGAAACAAAGGGCTTGGATAACCTTGGTAATGCAGGCAGATATGGTAGAGGATTATGGGAAGAAGAGAACTAGACCTAACTATCTTGATATAAGAGAAGTCAGTTTAGGCCTAAGCCATTTTGTCATCTAAATCTGGCCACAGTGCTTGTCCTTGTAAAAGAAGAGGAACTAAAAAGCCTCTTGATGAAAGTGAAAGTAGAGAGTGAAAAAGTTGGTTTAAAGCTCAACATTCAGAAAACGAAGATCATGGCATCTGGTCCCATCACTTCGTGGGAAATAGATGGGGAAACAGTGGAAACAGTGTCAGACTTTATTTTGGGGGGCTCCAAAATCACTGCGGATGGTGGCTGAAGCCATGAAATTAAAAGACGCTTACTCCTTAGAAGGAAAGTTATGACCAACCTAGATAGCATATTGAAAAGCAGAGACATTACTTTGCCAACAAAGGTCCGTCTAGTCAAGGCTATGGTTTTTCCAGTGGTCATGATGGATGTGAGAGTTGGACTGTGAAGAAGACTGAGCACCGAAGAATTGATGCTTTTGAACTGTGGTGTTAGAGAAGACTCTTGAGAGTTCCTTGGAGTGCAAGGAGATCCAATCAGTTCATTCTAAAGGAGATCAGTCCTGGGTGTTCTTTAGAAGGAATGATGCTGAAGCTGAAACTCCAGTACTTCGGCCACCTCATGTGAAGAGTTGACTCATTGGAAAAGACTCTGATGCTGGGAGGGATTGGGGGCAGGAGGAGAAGGGAACGGCCCAGGATGAGATNGAGTCTGAGTGAACTCTGGGAGTTGGTGATGGACAGGGAGGCCTGGCGTGCTGCGATTCATGGGGTTGCAAAGAGTCGGACATGACTGAGCAACTGAACTGAACTGAACTGAGTGAAGTGAGTGAAAGTCACTCAGTCATGTCTGATTCTTTGCGACTCCATGGACCATTCGGTCCATGGAATTCTCCAGGTCAGAATACTGGAGTGGGTAGCCTTTCCACTCTCCAGGGGTTCTTCCCAACCCAGGGATCGAACCCAAGTCTCCTGCATTGCAGGCAATTCTTTACCAGCTGAGTTACATAGTTAATTATTTTAAAGGAATGAAGAATGTAAAAACAAACAGGTATTACCAGGAGATAATGTATCAGTTGTAAAGACTCCCAGTTCAGTTTCTAAGGTAAAGATTAGCCCGAAGCACATTCTTGAGCTGTTTTGCAGGATCCAAACCCTCTCAAGCTCTAAACCACCAGACTACCTAGAGCCTCAGGATGGTAGATGCTGACCTTTGCTGACCATCGTGACCTCCATCAACTAGAGCCTGGACTCTGTTTGACCTTTGCCCCAATTCTATGCTGCATTCTCCTTTGCTCAAACCCCTCCATGAATAGGTATGCAACCTTAGCTTAAAAACCTCTCCAGTATTGCAGCTGGGGAGAAATTGCTTTGGGAAATATCCTCAGTGTTCTCCCTACTTATTGCAAGTAATGAATCCTCCCTTCTTCTGCTGTTAGGCTTTGTTGTGTCTTTTGGCTCAACACCCAGTAAGAAGTGAGTCCAGTTTTTGAGTAACAGTAACAGGTTATTTTTGAAATTGTCCATGTCTTTCTTTATTTCAAGGTAGTCTCCAAAATGTATATTATGACAGGTAATCTGAATTTAATATTAAATACAACAGTCACTTTTGATTTCCACACAGGCTTTTTCAAAAACTAGCCCATTTTGTAGCTTTAATTCAATTTCATAACTTGTACACATACCTCACTGATAACTTTAAAGAGAAACACATATATGTACTTTTGGCAAATAAATGAGGCTTACTTCTCATGTTTATATAGATTGAGAAAAATTATTTATAAAAATCTTCTATAAAAAATGGCAAGTCAAAGTACTCACGATCAATATCAGCACATCTTAATTCATTATAGACATCGTGCTTCATTAGATTCATTCCCAACTTAGCTAAAGTGCACATCATTCCATGTAAATCAATACAGCCAGTTTTATCCCTGTTAAAGAAATTGTAGGCATCTTGGAAAGCTGGGGAAATAGAATTAAGTTAGGACAGTTATTTAAGAATAAACACATATTCTAATGGAACTGGGACAGACAATACTGTTGATTGGAGATCATGTTCTGAAAACACATTTAGAGAAATCTGTGTACTTACTAGGCATTTCTTATAAAGAACAGTGTCCTTCCATGAGATTTGAACTAGATTAAACTATTTGGTGGAAAAGCAAAACGTAGGCAAAAATGGCTTTTTAAAAATTTTCACACCCTAATTCCTGGAACCTGTGAATGTATTACTTTACATGACAGAAAGGATTTTGCAGATATAATTAAGGTAGCTTATCCTGGATTATTTGAATGGACCCCTTATGAAGCAAGAGAGATGTGGCAGAAGTGAGAGATTCAAAACAGCTGGATTTGACAGGTTGTTGCTGGTCTGAAGATGGAGAGGGCAGGTGATGTGCAATTCAGGTAGACTTAAGGGACGGAGAGAGACTTCTGGGTATGAGCCAGAAAGGAAGTTGGGACCTGAGGCCTGTGACTGCAAGGAACTGCATTCTGCCAAAAACCCAAACAAGCCGCTATAGTAGATGCTCCTCCAGAGCCTCCAGATAAAAGGCCAGGCTGGCCAACACCTTCATTTTGGCTTTGTAAGATCCCAGCGAAGAGGAACCAGGAGAGCCCATCTGACTTCTGACTTACATGGAACTGTGAGGTCTGAATGTTCTGTACAGACTCAAAGTTTTTTCAAAGAAAAACTCAAGGCATTAACTGGAGTCAAAATTAGATATATATTTTCTAAAATTAGTAAAGTGTTAGTTGTTCAGTCCTGTTCAACTCTTTGAGACCCCATGGACTATAGCCCACCAGGTTTCTCTGTCCATGGAATTCTCAGGCAAGAATACTGGAGGGGGTTGCCACTGCCCTCTTGAGGGGATCTTCCCAACCCAGGGATCAAACTCAGGTCTGCAGCCCTGCTGGCGGACTCTATACCATCTGAACCACCAGGAAAGCCCCAAATTAGTAAATGAAGGGGTAAAGCCAGAACACGGTAGTCCCTAAGTGGCACCAGAATAAAAGATTTCATATCGCATTCGAGTTTTAGTGCCTCTATGTACAAGAGTGATTAATTCTATAGAAATTACTGCCCTATAGTTATGTGAAAAATTAACATCTTTCTCCTTTGATATAAGGCAGGCTTCTCAAGGGCTGGAACTGTCTCTGACGTGTTTCTTTTTTTTCTCCCAGTATTTCTGGCATGTAGTAGGCATTTATGAAGCTTAATCAACAAATACTTACTACATGCCTTCTATGTGCCAGGGGCTGCTCTAAGTGCCTAGGATACCTTAGTGCACTAAATAAAGATTCTGCCCTTATACAAATATAATAAATAGGTAAGTTAGAGAGCGTGTTAGAAGGTGGTAAGTGCTATGGAAAAAAAAAAGTAACACAGGGTTGGGGGTTTGGGATTTCTAGGGATTGAAGGATAGGTTGCTTGTATTAAAAGGTAACATTTGAGCAAAGACTTGAAAGGTGAGAGAGTGGGTATCTGGAGGAACGGAAGAGAGGACTAGGCAGAGGGAAGAGCTGGAGCAAAGATCCTAGGGGAATGGGCCCAGCACATTCCAGGAACAGCAAGGATGCTAGTGTGGCTGGAGCAGAGTGAGCAAGAGGAAAGGAGTTGGAGAGTCAGAGAGGTGATGTTATGTGGGGTTATGTTTAAAACTTTATTTTCAGTTTTATTTCAGATTGGTTTTAGATGTAGTTGCAAAGAGAGCACGGAGAGTTCCTGCAGATTCCTGTATCATTAGCATCTAACATTACTATAGCACATCTGCCACATCGCGAAGCCAGCACTGGTGTAGTACTAGTAACCAAACTGCACATGTTATTTGCATTTTACTGGTTCTTCCTTCCACTCTTTTCCTGTTCCAGGATCCTGTCCATATTACATTATTACATTTAGTTGTCATGTTTTTTTGGCCTCTTCTAACTGTTTATCAGTCTTTCCTTTTTTTTTTTGGCTTACACTCTTGCAACTTTTGAGGAGTGTTATTCAGGTGTTTTGTGGCAGTCCTTCAATTTGGGTTTTTCTACTGTTTTTCTCATGGTTAGCCTGAGATTATGGGTTTGGGGAAGGGAAACCAACAGAATTGAAGTGCTGTTCTCATCATTATGTCAAGGCTATCAACATGACTTATCACTGATGAGGTAACGTTTGTCAGATTTTTCCAGTGTAAATTTCTTTCCTTTCTTTTTCATATTCTACTCTTTGGAAGCAAGTCACTAAGGGTAGTCCAGGTTAAAGGGACAGAGGGCCCAGGGGAATGGGGAATTAGGTTGCACCTCCTGGAAGAGGTAGTATCTATTAATACATTTTTGGATTTCTTTTGTAAGAGAGATTGGTATCTTCTTCATTTAAAAAACTCAATCATTTATTTTGTCATTAGAGATAATCTTTTTTTTTATGCTTTGAGTTATAATCCAATACTATTCATTTTTATTGTTCAAATTGTTCCAGCTCTGGCTGTTGTGAGCTCTTTAAGGCTGGTTTCTGTATCCCTTTGACATGCTCCTGTTCTTTTGTATTTTGAGCATCTCCTAACTTTCTGGCACTGCAAGATATTCCATGTTCATCTTGTATATTCTCCATCCAAGCCCTCCAATCAGCCATTTATCCAAGGAACTTTGGTTCTTTGACGGGAGACTGACACTGGAAACCAAGATCTGGGTGCTAGGTATGCTTGTGGCTATGAGGGTGTCAGTGCTTCTGGCTTCTCAGCAAACAAAGCCAGCAAGTATATGCACATATACTAACCCATGTACATACACATATCTCTAATTATTTCTTGATCTAGCCATCTGCATCCATACTAACCTAAACATGTACACACACATATCTCTAATTATTTCTCGATCTAGCCATCTGCATCCATATTAACCTAAACATGAATTTATACTGAATCTCACTCTAATCCAGTTCCACTGTTTCAGTTTAGCCTTCTCCCCTTGTTTATCTGAAACTTCTCCAACAGAGAGAAACCTGGATCCCACCATCTACCATTCAGTCACTTACATATTCAACCTATGTATACATGTACAATAGTTTTAGAATTGTTCATCTATCCCCCTATGAAACAACTTGTTTCATAGTTGTTTATACTAGTTAGATGTTTATACTAATTAGTTGTTTCATACTAATTAGAGCATGGTTCTCCTTACCTCGCGTTTGTGAAGGGCTCAACCTCCTTTCTTTGTGCTGTAATTGACATGATGGAAGGCCTGGTACATCTTTATCCCTGAGGAAAGAGATGTGTATTGAAACCAGCAAATATTAGTACCATTCATCAGTTTTTGCTGACTGGAATGGCTTTAAGAATCAAAATATATCGAGTCACACGACCTAAGGGACCTGTTACTGTCAATTGCCAATAGCTACAGGATGGGCAGTGATATTGATTATGGAGGTCCTCGTCTGCCCTAGAATTGCCCATCACCCTAACCCCTTAAAATTTTTGATTTCTTCCATATTACAAGAGGAAACTGAGGCTCAGAGGGATTAAATAACTTGTCCTGAGTCAGAAAGATAATAAATGGAAGCGGGATTCAAATCCAAGTTTATTTGACTCCAGTGCTAAAGAATATAAGCCTTACACGATTACTATTGTTAGAAATATAAGTTGTTTCAAATTTTTAATGTTTAAATAATCTTATTATGATGAATATACTTATAGCAAAACTTTTGCTTTCCTGTTTGTTTTACAACTTTGCCAAACTGTATTTTTACCAGCATATGGGGAGACAGCAGTAGACTGACTTCTGCCGATCTCCCACCTCCCCTTGCTGCTCAGTGTCTCCTGTCAGCTGTATCTATCTATTAACATCTCTCATCAAGAGAGAACAGTTCGGGAAAGTTTGGAACCCTGGATGACCTTTTGTTTCCTCAGAAAATAAGATCTGAAAAAAAGGAGAAGATTAATACTCTGGGGATTATTTTATATATATCTGCAGTGATATATTATTATTTTAGGAACATAAAAATGTA
>SJYQ01000302.1:183668-204674 GCA_006410935.1 Redunca redunca
TTTTGTGCTTTTACAATAATAAATTTAAAAAGTAAAACTAGAAGAAATATAAACATAGAAGTTAGATTAAAAAATTATGGCTTATGAATTTAGTTTCCTCCATAGTATCTAGTTAATTCATCAGCTCATTTTTAAAGAGGGACCTGGGAAAAAAGAAGGTGATAAGGTCTCAAAATGCACCAATCTCAACATTTTTGACATGGAATTTTATCTAATTAGTCTTATTTTTTCAGCTTTTACTAACATTGATTTCTTCTGGTGTTTGATTTTTATTACTGACTTGATACCTTTACTCAGGTTATTTTATATTCATTGCTTATAATGCTAAATATAAACAGATTACTTTCACATGATATAAATGATGCAGTGGATGGAGAACTATGAAGTTCTCAAGAAGCAAGAGTAAAGTAGAAGGCCAGGCAATGCAATCTTATTGTGCTCCATCACTCAGTTGTGTCCGACTCTTTGTGACCCCATGGATTGGGGGCCACCAGGCTCCTCTGTCCTTGAAATTTTCCAGGCAAGAACACTGGAGTGGGTTGTCAGGCCCTCCTCAAGAGAATCATCTCATGTCTTTATTCAGTTCAGTTCAGTTGCTTGTCGTGTCTGACTCTTTGCGATCGCATGAACCGCAGCACGCCAGGCCTCCCTGTCCATCACCAACTCCTGGAGTTTACCCAAACTCGTATCCATTGAGTCTGTGATGCCATCTAACCACCTCATCCTCTGTCATCCCCTTTTCCTCATGCCTTAAATCTTTCCCAACATCAGGGTCTTTTCAAATGAGTCAGCTCTTATCAGGTGGCCAAAATATTGGAGTTTCAGCTTCAAAATCAGTTCTTCCAATGAACACCCAGGACTGATTTCCTTTAGGATGGACTGGTTGGATCTCCTTGCAGTCCAAGGGACTCTCAAGAGTCTTCTCCAACACCACAGTTCAATGTATAAATTCTTTGGCATTCAGATTTCTTTATAGTTCAACTCTCACATCCATACATGACTACTGGAAAAACCATAGCCTTGACTAGATGGACCTTTGTTGACAAAGTAGTGTCTCTGCTTTTGAATATGCTATCTAGGTTGGTCATAACTTTCCTTCCAAGGAGCAAGCATCTTTTAATTACATGGCTTCAGTCACCATCTGTAGTGATTTTGGACCCCTCCAAAATAAAGTCAGACACTGTTTCCACTGTTTCCCCATCTATTTCCCACAAAGTGATGGGACCAGATGCCATGATCTTCGTTTTCTGAATGTTGAGCTTTAAGCCAACTTTTTCACTTTCCTCTTTCACTTTCAGCAAGAGGCTCTTTAGTTCTTCACTTTCTGCCATAAGGGTGGTGTCATCTGCATATCTGAGGTTATTGATATTTTTCCTGGCAATCTTGATTCCAGCTTGTGCTTCATCTAGCCCAGCGTTTCTCATGATGTACTCTGCATATAAGTTAAATAAGCAGGGTGACAATATACAGCCTTGACATACTCCTTTTCCTATTTGGAACCAGTCTGTTGTTCCATGTCCAGTTCTGTTGCTTCCTGACCTGCATACAGATTTCTCAAGAGGCAGGTCAGTGATCTGGTATTCTCATCTCTTTCAGATTTTTCCACAGTTTATTGTGATCCACACAATCAAAGGCTTTGGCATAGTCAGTAAAGGAGAAATAGATGTTTTTTTCTGGAACTCTCTTGCTTTTTCGATGATCCAGCAGATATTGGCAATTTGATCTCTGGTTCCTCTACCTTTTCTAAAACCAGCTTGAACATCTGGAAGTTCACGGTTCATGTATTGCTGAAGCCTGGCTTGGAGAATTTTGAGCATTACTTTACTAGTGTGTGAGATGAGTGCAATTGTGTGGTAGTTTGAGCATTCTTTGGCATTGCCTTTCTTTGGGGTTGGAATGAAAACTGACCTTTTCCAGTCCTGTGGCCACTGCTGAGTTTTCCAAATTTGCTGGCATATTGAGTGCAGCAGCACTTTCACAGCACCATCTTTCAGGATTTGAAATAGCTCCACTGGAATTCCATCACCTCCACTAGCTTTGTTTGTAGTGATACTTCCTAAGGCCCACTTGACTTCATATTCCAGGATTTCTGGCTCTAGGTGAGTGATCACACCATCATGATTACCTGGGTCGTGAATATCTTTTTTGTACAGTTCTTCTGTGTATTCTTAATACCTCTTCTTAATATCTTCTGCTTCTGTTAGGTACATACCATTTCTGTCATTTATTGAGCCCATCTTTGCATGACATGTTTCCTTGGTAAATCTAATTTTCTTGAAGAGATCTCTAGTCTTTCCTATTCTATTGTTTTCCTCTGTTTCTTTGCATTGATCGGTGAGGAAGGCTTTATTATCTCTCCTTGCTATTCTTTGAAACTCTGCATTCAAATGGGTATATCTTTCCTTTTCTCCTTTGCTTTTTGCTTCTCTTCTTTTCACAGCTATTTGTAAGGCCTCCTCAGACAGCCATTTTGCTTTTTTGCATTTCTTTTCCATGGGGATGGTCTTGATCCCTGTCTCCTGTACAATGTCACGAACCTCATTCCATAGTTCATCAGGCACTCTATCTATTAGATCTAGGCCCTTAAATCTATTTCTCACTTCCACTGTATAGTCATAGGGATTTGATTTATGTCATACATGAATGGTCTAGTGGTTTTCTCCACTATCTTCAATTTCCGTCTGAATTTGGCAATAAGGAGTTCATGATCTGAGCCACAGTCAGCTCCTGGTCTTGTTTTTGTTGACTGTATAGAGCTTCTCCATCTTTGGCTGCAGAGAATATAATCAGTCTGATTTTGGTGTTGATCATCTGGTGATGTCCATGTGTGGCGTCTTCTCTTGTGTTGCTGGAAGAGGGTGTTTGCTATTACCAGTGTGTTCTCTTGGCAAAACTCTATTAGCCTTTGGCCTGCTCCATTCTATATTCCAAGGCCAAATGATGTATAGATCATTATATCTACTACTGTGGGCAGGAATCCCTTAGAAGAAATGGAGTAGCCATCATAGTCAACAAAAGAGTCTGAAATGCAGTATTTGGAGGCAGTCTCAAAAACGACAGAATGATCTCTGTTCCTTTCCAAGGCAAGCCATTCAATATCAGGGTAATCCAAGTCTATGCCCTGACCAGTAATGCTGAAGAATCTGAAGTTGAATGGTTCTATGAAGTCTTTATTAGTTACATTTTAAAAAGCATACTCTTGTATGGCAAAACCAATATAGTATTGTAAAGTAAAATAAAATTAAAATTAAAATAAAAAAAACATACTCTTGGCATAATTCCAAACCTTATCTTGGATCAAATGTGAGAAATGGTTTTTTTTTCACTTTAAAAATTATTTTATTTTACAGTGTTTCAAAGGTTCAGAAAACTTTAGATTTGGAATGAACCCAGTATAGCTTCTCATCTCATGTAGGAATTCCCTCTACATGTGATATTATCTAATCTTTGCTTGACTACTTTCAGTGACAAGGAAGTCACCACTTCAAAAGGCATTTTGCAATGAAGGGTAAAGGAACAATGAGATCAAGGGATCTGGCTGCTCTAAGGTCTTGGGGGTTTCCCTGTTGGTTCAGCTGGTAAAGAACCTGGCTGCCAATGCAGGAGACTCGGTTTCAATCCCTGAGTTGGGAAGATAACCTGGAGAAGGAAATAGCAACCTACTCCAGTATTATTGCCTGGAAAATTCCATGGACAGCCAGACAACAGTTCATGGGGTCACAAAGAGTTGTTCACAAATGAGTGTGTGTGTGTGTGCGTGTGTGCACGCATACACACAAAGTTTGTCTTACCCATGTCCCAATAAAGAAAGAAAGTAATACATTCCTGTAGCAAAGGCATGGTTAAGGACATTAGGGGAAATACTCTCAAAATGACAAGGAAAATGGATAATTGTGAGAAAGGAGAGAGGCTTCTCAACTTATGATCTGATAAAATTTGCACCAGGCTTTTACTTTCAGTCATTAGTGGTTACTGTTTATTGGAATTTGTAGTTATCAGACTGAGAAAAAGGTATCGTTAATGTCACAGGCAAACCTCCCTTCCCAATTTTATTTTTAAAATTTCACTTTATTTTTATATTTTGAGCCACTTGGCATTTGGGATCTTAGTTCCCTGATTAGAGATTGAACCCCCTTGGAGTCTTAACCAGTGGATCATCAGGGAAGTCCCCATCCCAACTTTGGCCCAAGGCTAGTCAGAGTTAATTCACCAGATTTCATTTTACTGGCCATTTTTGAGCTACATACTCTTTTTTCTGTAATCAGACACTTAGGAGTTTATTATCCTCTAAATTCGTTCTCCTTTAAACTGATACTTAATATGTCTTAATGTGTAGCTGACAACCTCTAGCCCTCTGGAGTATTCTGTCCTGGCACACAAAAATAGCCTCTTGTTTGGGAGAACTCTTTGTTTCTCTTCTTTTTAGCTGAACCACCCAGCTGTGGGATCTCCCTGATCAGAGATTGAACCGGGGCCCTCAGCAGTGAGAGCACCAAGTCCTAACCACTGGACCACTAAGGAATTCTCCCTTTTTGTTTCTCTAGTCAAAAGGACATATATATTTTTTTCATAAAAAATATTTATCTTCGATTCGGATGTTTTGTTTTATAATTAACTATCACAGAATGGATCCCTGAGGAGGTTTCTCACTTGTTTCATTATAGCCTTTATGTATTTAATATATTCATCATAATAATTCTTTATCTTAATATATAGATCACCTTAATAAATTCATAACTTACCTCCTACTGTGGAAGTTGGGTACTTTTGTTAAAGGATTCAGTTTAAATTTTGCTTTAATTTCAGAAACTGCCATGTGGCCAGTAACTCTGTCTGGAATTCAGAAGATACCATTAAGGATCAAATCACAGATTAATTTCTTTATATAATTTTACAACTTTCCTAGCTCAGGACCTGAAGTTTGAAGTCCTGGGCCTCAAAGAATGATAATATGTGCAAATGCAAGTTAGAGATATGTGCATGTTGGGAGTTGGAAGGCCATGTGGATGGGCCCCTTAAGTATCCCAAAATCTCTAAGCAAAATTTCTCGCCATTGCTCCTCCTTTATAGTGAAGTGAAATTCATTCAGTTGTGTCTGACTCTGCGACCCCATGGACTATACAGTCCATGGAATTCTCCAGGCCAGAATACTGGAGTGGGTAGCTGTTCCCTTCTCCAAGGGATCTTCCCAGCCTAGGGATTGAACCCAGGTCTTCCACATTGCAGGCAGGTTCTTTACCAGCTGAGCCACAAGGGAAGCCCAAGAATACTGGAGTGGGTAGCCTATCCCTTCTCCAGTGGATCTTTCTGACCCAGGAATCAAACTGGGGTCTCCTGCATTGCAGGTGGATTCTTTACCATCTGTGCTGTTAGAGAAGCCCCCCGACTATATTAGAATTATTCTGACCCTATATAAAAATAAGTGGTAAAGCATCCTGGAAATATTTAGAAAAAATTATTTAAAGACAACATTTATTTTTCATCTCAAGACATTATAGCATTTGCAATTTGTTACTTGTTTGTGTCTTGGATAACTACCTGGTAGTAAGTAGCTTTTCCCAGAGGTTCCTTCTGGTCCAGCCCTGCCCAATCAGTTTTTATGAACCCATTGGTCTTTATTAAAAGTAAGAATAGGTGTGGGATATAATACTGTTTTGCTACCCTAGACCCCCCTGAATGGACTCTCAACTTTCTAGTCCTTCCTTTCTACTTCTGCGTAGCTTAAAAATCAGGACCTGTGGACCAGAAGCTGGGTTGGTAGGGTTTCCCCCTTTTATTGTTGATCTTTTTCTCTTTTTAATATAGAGTTCTGACTGAGGAATAGTAACCATGAAGAAAAAGTCTCTAATGTTTGGTTAGAGTTAATTTTCCTAAGTTTTTAATCTCATTCTCTGGAAAACTGTTGTTTCTAAACAACTCAACTACGTGTGCTCAAAATCTAGAAACCTACCACAGAGCTGGGAACTCTGGAGAGGCTTGACAATTTAGGCAGTTGAAAGGTGCTGTGAAATCATCCTCATGGCTCAAAATAACCATTACTTTAAAAAACTACCTTCAATCTCTCACTGAGATGATAGACTTAAAAAAAAAAGGACTGTTCATAGATTCCTATAAAATCTGGATATTTACCTACTTCTAAGTGGTGCTACTTATAACTTCTGGGCTTCAATCAGATCAAGAATCCAATAAAGGGTTTGTTCCATCACACAACTGTGACCTCATTCACTTCTCAGGCTCAGGCCCAGGTGAGAATGACCCAAAAGCGCCTTCCGGCTTTAGAGTAACTGTGATTTCAATTCAATGTGGTTCATTCAGCACCCGTAGGGTATGTGTGGGTATGTAACAGAGTCAGAATATTTTGACACTGGTGGGATTCCAGGGAAGGGGGAGTTGTTGTTGTTTTTAATTCTGTATTAACATATTTTCACACTAAATACTGGTGAATTGAAAGTTGTTCAAGTAAAAAATTTTAACCAATTGCTTTGGTTGAATTCTGATTAAGAACCATTTCATTAATTGTTTATATCCAGAAAGAAGGACAAAATCAAGCTCTCATAGATTTGTAGTCTATGGTATTATTGAAAAGAGTGATTTTAAAAAAGCAATTAAAGAAAGTATTATAATTGTTTTAACTTTAGTATTCAAGATCCAACAGGTCTTGGCATTTAAATCATCTAAGCAGAGAAGTTGGAAGTGTCCCTAGTTTTCACAATGGCTAAGCACAGATACCTCTGGCAAAGGCTTAGCTTGAGACCCTCAAGTTGTTTCAGGCTTCACTTGGCTGTAATTTTAGAGATTTTCTTTTTCTGTTCTGGGGGATTCATTTACTATGTGCATAATTTGACTTTTCCCTAGTCTTTCCAAACTTGGTACATTGCCTTTCATTCTGGCTAGGCATACAGAAGGAAAGAAAGACAAGGTTCAATTTATAAATTAAACAAATATTTAACTAGGGACTACTATGTTAGGGGCTACCAAGATTTAAAATGAAGATAATGACCACCATTGTACTTTCTATGAATTTGACTACTCTAGAAATCTCATAAGTGGAATCATACAGTATTTGTGACTGGCTTATTTCACTTAGCATAATATGTTCAAGGTACATCTATGTTGTACAATGTATCAGAACTTCCTTCCTTTTAAGGATGAATAATATTTCATTATGGGTTCCCAGGCAGTGCTAGTGGAAAAGAACCCACCTCCAGTGCAGGAGACGTAAGAGACTCAGATTTGATCCTTTGGTTGGGAAGATCCCCTGGAGGAGGACATGGCAACCCACTCCAGTATTCTTGCCTGGAGAATCCCATGGACAGAGGAGCCTGGCGGGCTATAGTCCATAGGGTTGCAAAGAGTTGGACATGACTGAAGAGACTTAGCATGCAGGCACAGGTACAATATTCCATTATATATATATCACACTTTTATTTATTTATCTGTTGATGGACATTTGGGTTGCTTCCATCTTTCAGCTGTCATAAATAGTGCTGCTGTGATACACTGGTGTTCACGTCTCTCTTCAGGACCCTGCTTTCATCACTATAACACTCTTACCACCTCAACCTCTACTTCCTGCTCTGGATTACTGCAAAGACCTCCTAACTGGTCTCCCTGCTTCTGCTCTTGCTGCATCCACCCCTGCCAAGTTTGTTCTACACACAGGAACCAGGACAGTCTTCTAAAAACTAAGATCATGTGATGTCTCTGTTCAAGTCCTCAGCTTCCTGTGCTACTCAGGGTATTAACAAAAATGGAACCTTTACATTAGCCTTCAGGGCTGCTACCCACACCTGTATCACCCCTTTCCCCCAACAAGGGACATCTCACTGCACAGTCCTGAAACTGTGCAGTGCATAGCCTATGTGGCTGAATGTGGTGGTCCCATTCCCTTCAAGACCTCATCTCCTCCTACATTGCCCTTGCTCACTCTGTTGCAGCCACAACGGCCTCTTTGCTCTTTCTCAAGTATTCTGAGCATGCTGTTGCATGAGCACTTTTGCACTTGCTCTTCCTTCTGCATGGAGTGCTCTTGCTCCAGACTTTTGCTCCCCAGTCTCCTTAGCTTTTTGCTTAAATGCTCTTTATCAGTGAGGTCTTTCTTGATTACCTTCCTCCTTTTACAGTATCTCCTATACTCATTTTCTTTGCTTTATTTTCTCTGTAATCTCAGTCATACTATTATTTGTTTATTGTGTATATCTCTTCACTAGAAAGTAAGATGCACAAGAGCAGTGAGCTTTGTCCCAAGCACCTGGACTAATACTCGGCACATGCCAGACTCTTACTGATGTTACGTGAATGGATACACACATCCCTTCATCGCTTCAGCAGACACCTGCTAACTGCAGGTACAGAAAATAAAAAGACTTATAAAATGTGATGTCTGGGTAGGGGATTAAGAGGTACAAACTACTATGTATAAAATAAATAAGGATACATTGTACAACACAGGGAATATAGCCAATACTTTATAATAACTATAAATGGAGTATAATCTATAAAATTTTGGTTCACTGTGTTGTGCACTTGAAACTAATATAATATTGTAAACTACCCATACCTCAAAAAACAAAAAAAGAGATGGCATGCCTATCCTAAAGTAGCTGACAGGGAAGTGGGACAGTTTCATTCAAATTCAGATTTATATAACTGTGAGTGAATAGTGGTGACGGTAATCATTGCAATTAATAAGGCGGAATACATAAGGAACTAAACCACTCTGGGGAGCAGACATGTATTATAATTTAGTTATATCAATAGTCATCTATTTAGAACCAAATGGGATGAAGGGCTGATTTTGCTTAATTTACTGGTGGGTGTATCTTCCATAGTTTAAAACTGGAGGACTGGTATGATATTTATCTGTAGGGTTGAGGTCCCAGGACATGAGCTGGGTTCCACAGCTTGAGGCACTGTGTAGATGGAAGGTGCTTTGGGGTTAGGGCTTATGTTTGGGGCCAGCCTATTGTTTATTATTTCTACTTACAGAGCCTGACAAGCAAACAGGCAAGGGTTTTGAGTACTTGTGGTTTTTGTTTTGTTTTGTTTTTTAGCAAATATGTTTTTGGGTCAGTCCTGGAATTACAAAAGAAAGTAAACTATAATTCACATACCATAAAATTCACACTTTTGAAAGCATACAATTTTGTGGGTTTTAGTATATTTACAAAGTTGTGCAACCATTACCACTACCTAATTCCAGAGCAGTTCCATCAGCCAAAAAGAAACCCTGTACCCACTAACGGCCACTCCCCATTCTCTCCTCCCACAGTGATTGTCTCCTGGCAACCACTAATCTGTCTTTTGACAGCATAGATTGACCTATTCCGTACATTTACCTATATATAAGTAGCATTATGAAATGTGTGGCCTTCTGAGTCTGTCTTCTTTCTCTTGGCATCATGCTTTCAAAGTGCATATATACTGTGGCATATATCAGTACTTCATTCCTTTTTATGGCTGATTAATATTCCATTTATGTGTATGCCACATTTTGTTTATCCATTCCTAATTTGACGGATATTTGGACATATGTTTTTTTTTCTCTTTGGCATATTGCTAAGAATGGAATTACTTGGTCATATGGTTTCACATTTTGGGGACTGCAGAACTGTTTTCCACAGTAGCTGCAACATTTTACATTCCCATCAGAAATGTATGAGGATTCCAATTTCTCCACATTCTTATCAATACTTGTTACTGTCTTTTAAAAAATTATACTCATCCTAATGGGTGTAAAGTAGTCTCTCATGGTTTTGATTTTCATTTCTCTAAAGACTAATGATGTTGAACATCTTTTTATGTGCTCACTAGTCATTTTTATATCTTATTTTAATAAATTTCTATTTATAAAAATAGAAATTTACTTTGCCCATTATTAAAATTGGGTTATTGGTTGAGCTAACAAGGTTTCTTTATATGTTTTAGATATTAGACCTTTGTTTTTCTCACTCTCTTGACAGTGAAAACCTGTCAACCACAAAAGTTAGTCCTAGAATTTTAAAGCTGAAAGAGAGCTGATAGATCATTCATCTGATTTACTCTTTTCAATTTATAGATAAGGACACTAAAGCCCAATGAGTTGAATTAATTTCTTTATTGGCAGAGTTAGGAATATCTGCTTTGTATAACTGTACTGTAAATTGCATCAAATAGGTTAAATGCAATTAGAGATGATAATTCATCAGAGTTGGAACCGTTAGAAAACAATATGAAATATCTACTATCATTTGAGATGCATTGCAGCGTGTACCATTGGGTTGGCCAAAAAGTCATTTGGGTTTTTCCTTAAGATGTAATGGAAAAACCCGAATGGTCTTTTTGACCAACCCAATAAAAAGGCAAAAGGAACTCAGAAAAACAACTGGGGAAACAATGGTGTTCAGTTACCTGTCAACAAGTAGACAGAGGGTAGTAACTGATAAAATAATTAAGGAAAATAACCACGGAGTAAGAAATTTAAGTCAAAATATCAAACTCCATCATTATAATGCCTTTGCCTGATGCCATCAGGTTTCACTCACCTTTGGTATCATCTGTGATTTTCACTAGTTTCTGTAGAGACCCCATTCCTTTTGATTAAAGACAAGATTCAGAGTCAAAATTATACAAATTTCTGAAGCGAATGAAAAGCAGAATAGGAAGATGTAATTTTATATTAATTTTTCCTTAGATGAGAGGGAAGCTGAAGAAAGTGTCAGTTGTATCTGATATACATCTTAATTAAAATTGCTTTCTTTCCTGCTTTAATGTATCAAACTCCAAAACCAAATTTTTTTGAAAAGCATCATAGAGTCAGCATTGAGGTCAAGACTATTCATTTATCATCTCTTAGGATGTAAAGAAGTGAAGTAACTTTGGAAACCTGTTTTGACTCAAGAGAAATGATCTGCTGTGCATTTCATTTTCATTAGTACTTTGGTTATGAACCCTTGACTGATCTATACACCTTTTAATGATACAGATATTTCTTTTTAGTGAATACTTCTGTGGAATGTGTGGGTACAATATATGTCATAATATTAACTATAGAATCTCCTTCCCTCAGTATACTCCATTCCATGGCCAGAAAAATAATCATCAAATACCTTAAAAGTACTGATTCATGTCTTTTTCCTCTCAAAATGTGGGGCAGTTTGGTTTTCTTAATGTGAGGAGATTAACTCTCAGGAAAAAAAGGGCTCAGTTACTTAGGTTTGGTCTCACTTGGCTAGATAATGTCAATAATGTAGTGTTATAATACCGAGAAAAGACGGGGGCAGGTTATGGAAACATGGAAAATTCTGTGGTAACTTTAAGCTGTGAAGGTTATACAGGGTAATGTATCATGCAGAAAGGAGTACACATAAAATAGATATATTTTCTTTATGGGAGGGGAGATAGTAGTACTAATATGTGTGTGTGTGTGTTTGTGTTGGTTGCTCGGTCGTGTCTGACTCTGCGACCCCATGGACTGTAGACTGCGAGGCTCCTCTGTCCATGGGATTTCCCAGGCAAGAATACTGGAGTAGGTTGCCACAAAAACCATAATTTGTAGAATTAAGAAAAGCTTATCATTTCTTTCCCCTCCCCTCTCCCCTACTCCATTCTCTCGTACTTCTCTCATTCTTCTCAGGCTCTTCTCCTGCCTAGACATTAGTTTGCTTAGAGACATCTTATACCATTCTTGAGTACTGCATGGAGTACCACAACTCTGACTGGGAATGTGACTTGGAAGATATCTGTTCCTGATAAGAAGCAGACTTTATTTTTCTATACTATTTTTTTCTAAATATATAGTAAAATTTCTCTATTTTCCTAATAAGTGTGATTTTAAAAATTCTCATGTAGAACCCCACAACCCAAGCACCACTGAAGGTCAGAATGGAATTTTGAATGTTCATTATCAGGTGACATAAATATTAGCAGGTCTTGAAGTGTTCATGTAGGCATGTCATTTTCATGTTTGTGCCTAGGTAACTGAAATCTACCTTTATGACTTAGAAAAATAGCAATGGTGAAATAGGAATTAGCAGGAAAGATTTTTAATGTGAAAAATGTTATTGTCTAAAAAGTAACTGTCTAGTCATCTGAAATTTGAGGGTGAAAACTTAAATCATAGTAGTACATGTTCGAATGCACAAAAAAGTCAATGTAGTATTCAGAAATAAAATCTGTTTTCTCAATACCTATATCTATACAGAAATCTTGGGCTTCTCTGGTGGCTCAGATGGTAAAGAATTTGCCTGCAGTGCAGGAGACCCGAGTTTGATCCCTGGGTTGGGAAGATCCCGTGGAAAAGGAAATGGCTACCTACTCCAGTATTCTCGCCTAGGTAATTCCATGGAGAGACGAGTCTGGAAGGCTACAGTCCATGGGGTCGCAAGGTTGGACATGACTGAATGACTAACACTTTCACTTTCATACAGAAAACTTAATAAGGGGAAACTGAATATTATTTGGTGAGCTTGTGGAATAGACACTACTGTTTAAAATTTCTAAAAATATTGAAATACACTTTTAAATGTCTAAATTTTCTTTAATGCACTGTAGACTTCAAAGAATAAAACATATTTTGGTGACAGCAAGTGGAATGGGGCTTTTGTAATGACAAAAGCAAGTGGGTGAGCAGGGTGAGCATGAGAAATGTTTATATTTGATAGAGTCTGGAAGGGAAAGAAAAAAACAAAAATGCAACACCACTAGGAAAATTGGGAAAGCATGAGTGAAAGAAAAATAATTTATTAATAGAAATATGGAAGAGTTAAAAAAATAGGGAAAAAGAAACAGAAAATTTTTGCACCTGTTTTATGTCCATTGATATGTTCCAGTGTCTCCTGGTGTATAGTCTCTGGGAACTTGAGAAGAATTTGTATCCTGCTGTTGTGTGAAAACTGTATAAATCTTACTTATGCTGAATTGGTTGATAGTGTTTTTCAGGTCTACTATGTCCTTCTACTTTTCAGTCTTTTCATTCTATTAATTTTTGAGGGTTTGATATTGAAACTCCAACTAAAAATCTTAATTTATCTACTTAAAAAATAACTGTAATATATAGTGGAACTATATGTAACTTTGTTCTGTATTTTCCAAAGTGAAAGTGAAAGTGAAGTTGCTCAGTTGTGTCCGACTCTTTGTGACCCCACGGACGGTAGCCTACCAGGCCCCGCCATCCATGGGATTTTCCAGGCAAGAATACTGGAGTGGGCTGCCATTTCCTTCTCCAGGGGACCTTCCCAATTTGGGGACTGAACCCGGGTCTCCTGCATTGCAGACAGATGCTGTACCGTCTGAGCCAGCAGGGAAGTATTTTCCAAGTCTCCTGTAAATGTGTTATCACAAATTTATAATTTAAAAAGAAAAAATGAAGTGAAAGAGGAAGAAGAGCGATGGAAAGGTAAGCAGACACCACCATAAAACTGTGCTGTCTCAGCTTTGTAAATGCTGGTTTAAACAACTGATTCTGATTTGGATGGCTCACTTATGACTCACATCACTGTTTCTTCTGAGTGGCCTGGATTGGGAGGGTTAGCTCAAGAATAACTGTGATACAATTGCTTGGGTTAGTGAGTGTTTAATTATTTGAAAGCAGGAGACTAGAACCTCTGTTAGTCAATAAGCACTTACTGAGCACATACTGTGTACTCAAAAACTGAGCCTTGCTGAAAGCAGGAACTTTGCTTGTCTCTTTTTAATTTTTGAACTTTCATTTTTACAGTTGCTTGGGTACTCAGTAAATGCTTATTAATGAATTCTGATCTTATACATGGCCATGGAGGATTGTTTCCAGTATCCCTAAAATCAGCAGCATGACTTTTCAATGCATGGTTAAAGGTTACCAAGTAGACATTTCTGAAAGTTTTCTAGTACCAGCTACAGAAGCAGCAATAGATGAGATAAAGTGGACTTATTCAAAGAGATGATTTTTTTTTTCTTTTACAAATAGTAAAATACAATAGCCCTTACTTGGAAAGTTTAAATGTGGGTACCCAGAATTTAAACTTATTTTCTCTAAGATTCATTTTATAGATACTTACTTAAAAGCACCTTAAGTTACTTTCAATCCTTCGTTTTGAAACAATCAGTTTTTCAGAGACAATTCAATTTTTAAAAATCATACTCACTGAAAAATGCTGGTGAGAGCAAATTAAAATTACCTAATAATCAAGTACAGATTGAGGTTGTGCATGTGTTGAGGAAAAGAGGGCAGAAGACAAGTTTTACTTGCCTCTACTGATCAATTTCACAGTATAACTTTCAAACTTTCCATTTTTTTTTTCTATGTAACTATAGAACATAGTATTGTGGCACTGAGAAAATTATTTTAGACATAAATGTGATAAAAGACCTGCAAATTAAAAGTACTGAGATTATATATTACATTTCAGAGGCATCCAAGAAGAAATTTTAGGTTATTAGACATACCCATCAATAGGTAAGATTTTAATGTTAATAATAAAATGGGAAAGTACATTGAAAGTGAGTCTTTAAAGCTAAATGCACAAAAGTTGTGGATGTATAAGGAAAATATTTGGGGTGGTGAGATTATAGATTGTCACTGGTGATAGAGTTAAGGATTATTCAAATATTTTTCATTCTTTCATTTTGTGAATATAGAAATTTTCTATTCTATGTATTAGTTTTAAAATTTTGTTTATTTTTAATTGAAGAATAATTGCTTTACAGAATTTTGTTGTTTTCTGTCAAACCTCAGCATGAATCAGCCATAGGTATACATATTATGTATTAGTTTTATAACCAAGAAAACACATGAAAACAAATGCACAGCATCAGATTATCAATTATTAACAAAAAATTTATACTCACGTTTAATCTTCTTCAGGCCCTCCATTATTGAATGCACTTTAACCTTCCCATGTTCTAGAAAACATTTTAAATCAGATATAGAAGAAGCCATGTAAAAATAAAAGTAGATAAAAAGTAGATTTAAAAAAAGTAGATAAAAATAAAAGTAAAAATAAAAGCAGATAAAAGTTATGAAATTATTAAAACAACATGGCAGGTTGGAACTTCTTCCATGAGTTAGAAGAGCTAGACATACTGTTTTGCCTTGGAATTGGATTATCTCTCAAGTAAGTATGATGGAAAAAAGTATAGATCAATGAGAGAACTATCTCGACTTCCTTAATGCGTTCTTCTTTGCTGTGTTTCAAGGTATTAAACTTCAAAGGTGATACAGGGGAAAAGGGATAGTACAGAAAGAACCAGGGCTTGAGTCTGGCAGTATGTTTTTCAGATTCAGATCGATGACATTAAAAAAAAAAAAAGGTATGAAGAGACTATGTTGGCAAATGCTCAGAGTTGGAATAGGGAGAGAAGGACTTGCTCTGTTTTTTGTTCTGACAGGTATTTCTTGAGAATCAACCCATTTGAGGTGATAGTGTGTTTGTTACTCCCGAGGATACAGCATATACTTCTCTGACTTGAATGATCTTCTCACACTTGTTCAACCTTAGGGTCTTCTCCAGGAAACTCCAGTCCTGACTGAATGCTCCTTTAGCACCTTCTGCATACATTTACTACATTATATCAAAATCATTTTATGTGCCTGTCTGTTCTGTTGGACCATAAGCTCTTTGAGGACAAAGGCTTTGACTCATTCATCTTTGTGTTGTTAGTACTTGGCATAGAGCCTAGCACATAGGATCCCTTCCTTTAACGACTTAACAATTTGTTGGGAGATAGTCTAAGTTTGACCTAAGAAAGAGCACTAAGGGGGAATCTGTCTTAGTAGTGGAGGACCCTGATGGAAATGTGAAGGGGAACAGGACCAGAAAAACAGGAAACAGTGGCTGATACCTGAGAAGTTAATGCAAATGCATGAGGAATCTGGAGATTTAAATATTGTATCTAGGACATGGCACTTGCATGAGAAAAGACTAAAAATAAGCTAGAAGAAGAGCAGCTGTGAGACAAGTGGGACTGAATGTTTCTTTCATGATGTCATCCCGTGTGAGAAGGGGCAAAAAGAAACCCTGAGTGGCACCTTCAAGAATTCTGACAAGGAAGTAATTTTTGGTGTCTATAAAATATTACACACTCTTGTTTCAAGACTAACAGCATATATCTCTTTCTCTCTTCCTCTCTCCAAAACTCTGAATATATTTTCAGTTTTCCCTCCTCAGCAACAAAATGGGAGGCTGGAACTTGAGGAACAGAAACAAAAGGGAAAATTCCCCTAATGCAGGAAGGGTAGCAGAATCTATGAGAATAAGGACCTATTATTCTATGAGAATAAGGACCTATTATTTAATTTTAAGCAGTTTCAGTAAAATAAGCTACCAACCCAGCCTTGAGTTGAGAAATGATGGAATTAGCATCCAGTGGAATAATAGAATGAAAAAAAAGACAAGAGCGTAGTAGAAGGAATGCAAAGCAGAGAATTCAAAGTAGCAAGTCAGAACTATTGGTTAGTAGGAGAAATATGTGTCTTTCCCCTAACCTACCCAAGAGTCTCTAGATATAGGAGAATTTCTGGGTTTCCTCTATACACAAATAGTATCACAATAGTTTAGATACTATTGTATAGTATAGATACAATAGTATCACAAATTGGTTCAGTGTTGGAAAAATTGTTTGCTATTTGGGGAAAAACCCCAAGTTGGATCCTTGTCTTACCATATGCAGAGGTAGTATATAGATGAATTAAAATCTAAATGTGAAAGGTAAAACCATATAGTTAGTAGAAGTATTGAAAACCAAAAAAAATTAAGTGTTGCCAAATTTGTTGTTCATTACTGAGGAAGTGAGTAGGTAAATTACAGTAATTGTATTGAAGGGATATTTTGCAACAGCCAGAATTAGACTGGTTTATAGAAATATGGATAAGTCTCAAAAAAATTATTAAAAATTTTTAGAAAAATTATTTGTCCGCATTGGTTCTTCATTGCATCATGAGGGATTTTGCATTTCAGCCCACAGACTCTCTAGTTGTGGCTCATAGGCTCAGTAGTTGTGGCGCACAGGCTTAGTTGCTCTGCCACATGCGGGATCTTAGTTCCCCAACCAGGGATTGAACCCATGTCCCATGCACTGCAAGGTGGATTCTTTACCACTGGACCAACAGGAAAGTCCCTCAAAAACACAGTGCTGATTCACAGACACTAGGATGGCTAGAATAAAAAAGTCAGATAGTAACAAGTATTGATTTGGGAGTGGAGGAATAAGACCTTTTTACATTTCTGGTGGGAATGCAAAATGATGCAGCCACTTTGGAAAACAGTCTGTTCCTCAAAAGGTTAAATGTACAGTTATCTTACGACCCAGCAGTTTCACTCCTAGGTATATACCCAAGAAAAATGAAGTACATCCACACCAAAAGTTGCACACAAATGTTTGTAGCAACATTGTTCATAATAGCCAAAAGGTGGAAATAATCCAAATGTCTGTCAACTGATGAGTGGATAAATGAAATGAGACATATCCATACAGTAGAATATTATTTGGCCATTAAAAGGAATACTGATAAATGCCACAACGTGCATGAATTTTGAAAATATGCTAAGCAAAAGAAGCCAGTCAAAAAAGACCATATATCATATGATTTCATTTATATGAAATGTCCAGAAAAGCAAATCTATAGACATAGAATGTAGATTAATGTTTGCTTAGGGATGGAAGGATAGGGAGTGAAAACTGAAGGGTACAGTGCTTCTTTTTGGAGTGATGAAGGTGTTTGAGAATAATTGTGGTGATAGCTGCACATATCTGTGAATATTAAAAACCACTGAATTGTACACTTTTAGTGAATGAGGTGTATATTATGTGAACCATATCTCAATAAGGATATTAAAAATGTTGAGTGATAAAAAGAAATAGTTTTGTAACACAATATCACTTAAATGAATTAAATACCGCACACATTGAATTTTTAAAGGGATATGCATATATCGAAATAAGCCTGAGGAAAGTGGGTTGGAAGGATAAATATTAGATATAATAGAGAATGGACTTATGATGGGGGAAAAGAAATAGAAGTGGAAATAGGAGGTAACAGGAAAAATATAGTAAGTCCCTTATATACAAACCTTCAATTTGCAAACTTTCAAAGATTTGAATATGCGTTCAAATGTTCAAATGTCCAATTATGTAAGTTAGTTCACGGGTTTGGTGTATACTGTCACGTGCATACATCCTCTACAAGTGGCTGTGGTTTTGTGTACTTTACTGTATAGTACTGTACACAGTACAGTAGTGTAGTATCTTTGTTTCAAATCCAGCATGTCTGGAAGCAAGTATAAAAGCAATTGTGATGTAGCTGGTACTGTACTGTACTTTTCCAGGTAGTGTACGTATGATTAATAACGTTTTCTTTATTTTTTGTGTTTGCTTTTCTATATGTTATTTATGTGAAAAGTATTATAAATCTATTACAATACAATACCATATAGCCAATTGTATTAGCTGGGCACCTAGGCTAACTTTGTAGGACTTACAAACAAATTGGGCTTATAAACACACTCTCAGAATGGAACTCATTCATACATAGGGAACTTACTGTATAAAACACAAAGGTCTTTTCATGGAACAATGGTGATACTATGCTATACTGATGAATTTGATTAACTCAACTGTGTGCATCTGATATTTAAGAAAAAGTTCACTCTTCTCCTGCAAAAGAAGTCTAAAGGTCTTAATAATATACAAAGGAAGAAAGATGTAGCAGTAGTGATAACAACAGTAGTGATAACAAATAACCCAGACGGCAAAGGTTCTCAGACATTTTGGTCTCAGAACCTCTTTACATTCTTAAAAAATTCTGAATATGGTAACATACATTTTAGTGAAAAATATATATCAATTGAAAATGAAAAATAGAAATCAGTTTCCTAAAAATCTTAGTGGGAAAAGTGAAAAGAAAGTGAAGTGTTAGTTGCTCAATTGTGTCTGACTCTTTGATAAAGGCAGATAGTGTTTTATTGATATTTTAAAAATAGTTGCGATCTCGTGGACCCCCTGAAAGACAGAAGTGTTCCTGGATTATGATTTGAGAACTGCTAGCCTGGAGAGTTGATAGCTCAAGTAATGGTCAAGCATGGTCAAGGGAGGGAAGGAATTAAAACTGAGAAGACTGAAAAATAAGCCTTGGATTGTTTCTACATTAGGAAGTTAGAATAAGTGGAGCTGGCAAAGGAAGTTATTGATTATTTCTGGTTCTGAGAGCTATTTCAGTAGAGCTGGGGACTACATGAGGGGGAAAGCCATTTGCAAGGATTCAAAGAATGTAAAGTTTGGAAGCAGAAACAGCACCTCAAGACCACTTAGGAAGTGGGCTGAAAGAAATGAGGGATGAATGATCATAATTATAAGGCAGAAGAACCAGAACCAAGTCAAGGTTAGTTTTGAAAAGGAATGGAGGAGTATATGCTACTTTATAAGTAGAGAGAAATAGACGAAACCGAAAGTGCTGAATTATGAAATAAATAACTTTTCTACAAATATTGCATCATTATATTGTACACTTGAAACTAATACAATATACCGACTATCTCTCTATAAAAAATATTTTTTGAAGAAGTGGGAGAAAATCAGGTCAAGAGAAATGGATTTGGAAGGGGTAAGAAGACCCTGAAGAGAAGAGAGGGAGATGGTGTATATTCCTGAATAAGAAGAAATGATAAACTGGAAAAAATAGAAACTGGAGATGTTTGCAATGAATAGGTTCAAATTTATTAAAACCATGGTTTGAGAACATAATGGTTGTATTTTATTTCCCATTGTCAGTTGGGCTTAGCACAAGTACTCCCTTCCTTACCATTTTAGTTCCTGGACATATTCAGTGATCAAATAATGTTTGTTATTTGAATAAATCAATATACAATCTTTGCATTCAAAGCCAGAGCTGTGCATAAGCTTTCTAGCAACATCATTCTAGTTAGAACTGCCCCCCCTAAAATGCTGCTCCCTAGATCATCTTTTTCTTTCTTAATTTGTATCAGAAAAACAGAGTAATAGAAGTAAAAAGACTAAGTTAAAGTAATTATAAAATGCAAAGCCAGCAGATAAATCATGCAACTAGACTCAGTAAGCAATAATAAAAATCAATAAGCAAACCAACCAATCCCTAAGTCCCCTGCTTTCCCTAATACTCTCCCTAATACTCATTTTTATTTGCTAATTTCAATTACTCTAATATTTTTCCTTCTTGTTTTGGGGACAGAATCATGCCCTCAGGTACATAATAAATTGGTTGTACTTGTGACTTAAGAAACGAAAGGCCAGGCACAATCTTAATATATCATTTCTCCATCTTTTAGATCCTTGACAGGCAAAGTGTGGACCTTGGATCAGCCATGTTGCCACTATCTGGGAGCTTGTTAGAAATGCAGGATTTCTTAGGCTATACTTCAGACCTGAATCACAATCTGCATTTTAACAAGATGCCCAGGTGATTCATATGCACATTCAAGTTTGAGAAGCATTGTTCTAAGTGATACAAAAGATAAGGATCATTTCTAAGGATCTTACATACAAGATAACAAGATAACTTCTAGGAAGACACAGAATTAAAAAAAAAAAAAAACAACTCACCATTGAATGTCAAATGAGGCATCAGTTTTTTCATTTCTTCTTCATTGAGCTCAATCCCCTCATTTGCTAAGAAGTTTTCTAAGTCCGGGATATCAATCACCACTCCTTAGAAAAGGTGAGAAATAAGTTGCAGAAATATTATATGACTATCTACAAAAGATGAAAAACACTATGGTGCTTACATATAACATTACCTATGTGTATCCAGAATAATCAGGAAACTCAGAAAAAAATCCTGTTTTGAGTTCTGTTTCAGAAAATCAATCAGAAAGTGGTTACAAAAAAGAATTCACTGATGGGTTATTGCAAAATTGAATGTAGCAAATTAAGCGATATATAGGTTTTTTTTTTTTCTCTTCCTCCCACCCTACGGGAAAATTAAGTTTTTTTTATAGACCAGTTTTTAATTTATTTAAAAAAACTTTGAGAAGTTTTTGTGTAACACAGAGTGCTCAACCTAGTGCTCTGTGATTTACG
>SJYQ01000302.1:204691-219544 GCA_006410935.1 Redunca redunca
AGATGGGGGGATGGAGTAGATAGGGGTGGTGGGAGGGAAGTTTAAGAGAAGGGGATATATGTATACTTATGGCTGATTCATGTTGTTGTATGGCAGAAACCAATGCAACATTGTAAAGCAGTTATCCTCCAATTAAAAAAAAGTTAATGTAGTATGACCTTAATAGGGGAAAAAGGAATGTTTGCCTATAGTTTGCTTCTCTGAGCACTTGGCATTTCAAGAATTTCATTCATTTCAACATAGAAGTAATTTTTTTCTCATTCATTGTAAAAATAATATAATAACATTTAAGATTATTATAAAGTGGGAAAAATATAATTACACCACCCTACCACAAAACCATTTTTAGTTTTTCATATTCCATTTCTGGTCTTTAACAATAAAGCTATATTTTCATAATGTGGAAATCTAACATACATATAACTTGGTATTCTGCTTTTCCAACCTAGTGTAATTTAACTACTTCATAAACTTTTTTCCAAGTGGCTACATAATTTTTACAGTTAAAATTTCAACACATGATATCCCATAAGCCTGACTTACCATGGTTGATGTGGTAATTCCCATAACTGTTAGATATTTAGGCTGTTTCAAATTTCTCTGAAGGTCTTAAGAAGATTTTTTTTTCCTTTTATTCAATTAAATTATTTCCAGAGGATACATTTCTAGGATTGGGGCTAATGGGGAAAAGGCATAGTTCTGTGGCTCCTGAGATCTATAACTATTGTTGAAGAATTCTTCGGGGAATTCAGAGAATTAAATTTCAGAGAATTTAACGGATATTGACATATAAGTCCATATTAAATGTAACTTACTGAATTTCAACAGCATCCACTAAAATGGAACACATATGAAAGAATTTAAACATTTATAAGGGAGTATATTTTTCTTCACCAATTGCAAAATATTAAGATGCTGTTTATAATATCTTTTCATCATAGCTTGCAACTCACCCTTGATATAACTGATAGCATCCATTAAATCATTCAGACCAACTGTACTATTACCTGTAAGGAAAGGGAAATAAACTTCATAATCAGAGAAGCTAATGTTACTGAGATTCACACTTAGGATGCATAAAGTTCTGAAATTATGAATTCAGTAATCTTTTTTCTAATTTTCCTTAGAATTTTATGACCTTATCCTTAGCGATAACAGTATTATCTTAGAAACAAAGCTTGCAGTCTGTAATAAATCGTTCTTTTATTTTCCTATTTGCTTTTAGAGGCTACTAGAATAAAGTTAAATTAATAAGTGATTGGTAGGACTTCCCTGGTGGCAGGTCCGGGGAGATTCTACATGCCGTGGAACAGCTAAGCCCATGTGACACAACTACTGAGGCTATGAGCCTAGACCCTGTGCTCCACAAGAAAAGCCACTGCAACGAGAAGCCCAAGCACTGCAAGGAAGAGTAGCTCCCACTTCATGCAACTAGAGAAAGCCTGCACACAGCAGCAGACCCAGCGCAGCCAGCAATAAATAAAATAAATAAAAACTTTAAAAGAAGCGTTTGGTTACAAATAAGTGTAGGGAGACAGGACAAATAAACCTAACCCTGAGTATTTGTATTAGTTACTAATCAACAAACTAAGTTTTAAATTCTGTTTCAGAAAATCAATCAGAAAGTGGTTACAAAAAAGAATTCACTGATGGGTTATTGCAAAATTGAATGTAGCGAATTAAGCTATATATAGGTTTTTTGTTGGTTTGTTTGTTTTTGCTTTGCTTTGCTTTGCTTCCCTGGTGGCTCAGTGGAAAATAATCTAACTGCCCATACAAGAGATGCAGGTTTAATCCCTGCATTGGGAAGATCTGGAGAAGGAAATGGCAATCCATTCCAGTGTTCTTGCCTGGGAAATCCTATGGACAGACGAACCTCATGGGCTACAGTTCAGTCCACGGGGTCACAAAAGAGTTGGGCATGACTTGGTGACTAAACAACAACAAGCACTTAGGAGTACACCTTCTGTGTGCAAGGCACTTTGCTAGGCTCTAGGGACACAAAACAAACACACTGGCAGAGTTCTTGCTATTACGGAGTATACAATCTGGTAGAGGGAAACAGACAATGAGCATGGAAACAGATGAGCAGAAAGGCACTGTTTTTTTGAGGTTAAGATGCTATCAAAGATTAAACAGCACAAAATAAAAAGCAAAAAAAAAAAGCTAAAAAGAAAAAAAGTTTAAAAAAAGATGAAAGAGGGCAATATAGGTAAAGAGTAATAGTGGGTGGGATTGCTTTAGACAGGGGGCTGAGGAAAGCCCTCTCTGATATGTATCTATTTGGGTTGAGGCCTGAATGATGAGGAGAGTCACGTGAAGAACTGAGAGAACATTCCAAGCAGAAAAACAGTGTGTGCAATAGGCCTAAAATGGGAATGAATTTGACATGATTGAGAGACAGAGAAAAAGCCAGTGTGAAAGGTACCAAATTATGCAGGGCCTCGTAGGCCATGATGATAAAGCTTGGATTTTATTCTGGTTGCAATGAATGTCTGGAGGCCTAGAAGAAGGGGAGTAATTTGATGATTTCAGCTTTCAAAAGATCACTTTGGCTGGTGTATGCTGGATGATGAATTGGAAGAATGAGGACTAGATAGTAGTCTGTTTTAGTGGCCCAGGAAAGAGATGATGGTGACTAGGGCTATGGTTGCAGCAGTAAAGATGGTGATAATAGATGGATTTGGGACCTATTTTTCAAGAACAGCCTAGATTTGAATGTGGAATAAGAGGGGAAAAAAGAATGAAATCTAGTCTTTCCTCCCCCTTCCTTCCAAAAACAGCAACAGGATAGATGAAATGACATTACTGAAATGGGGTGGGNNNNCGGGTGGGGGGCTGGAGGGAGGCAGAGGAGAGGGCTTGAGACTTTTTAGGTGAATTAAATAAGTCCATTAAATCTGTGGTGCCTTTTGGACATCCAATAAATATCAAATAAATAACTAGTTTGATATACCATTCCTGACTTAGGGAAGTTGCCCTGGAGATATAAATTTGCTTTTATCAGCTCAAAGACAATATGTCGCCCAATGAGACTGGATGCAATCTCATAAAAAGAGGATGTAGATTTTAAAAAAAGACAGCTAAGGGTCTAGCCTTGGGCACTTCATTATTCAGAGATCTTGAAGGGAGGAAGAACCAGAAAAGGAAACTGAGAAGAAGCTGTCAGTGAAAAAAGAAGAAAACCAGATAGACATGAAGCTTTGAAAGTCTGAAATAAAAAATGTTTCAATAAAGAGGGGATAGTCACTATGTCAAAAGCTGAGATATCAAGTAAATAAGAACAGAAAATTGATCATGAAGCTTGTTAAGAGATAGGTCACTGATGATTGAGAGTTGGTTCAGCTCCCTGGCAGGGAAGCGAACAATGGAGAGTGGATGGGAGGTTAGGAAGTAAAGATAAGGAGTAATGACAGCTTTTTGAGAGGTTCTGCTGTGAAGAGGAACTAATCTAGTAGTAGCTGGCCAGGGACAAAGGGAATAAGAGACATAGCTCCCTGTCAATGGAATACAGAGATCTAGTAGAAAGGGAGAAACTGATGATGCAGGAGAGAAAGAGCAAAATCACAGGGGTTAAGTCTTTGAAAAAGTAAGTGGAAATGAGATTCAAGGCACAGATGGAAGGGTTGGCTCACAGTGGGAGCAGAGATTCCTTTATAACAAGGTGAGAGCAGGGTACGTGGGCATAGATATAGGTGGGTTCATAGCTATCAAGGAGGAAAATGAGGTTATTCTTATCTAACTGAATCTTTTTTCTCTATGAAGTCTGAAATGAGGAAGTGTTGGAAATTTGAAGAGAGAAGGGGTGAAATTATCTCTGAGAGTGAGAAAAGTGAATTTAGTTGGAAAAGGTGGCAGGGACTTTATGGCCTCATTAAGGACTGACTTGATATTCATGGCCAATGTGTTCAAGTGAATTCTATTAGTGAAGTTTTGTGATTTTCTTCAGAAACGTTAAGGCTTTTCAGGAGCAAGCATAGAGTAAGGTGATGGCTGGGTTTTTGCCAAGCAAGTTTGTTAGGAGTTTTGGGAGTTTTTCAGTTCAATTCAGTCACTCAGTCGTGTCCAACTCTTTGCGACGCCATGAATCGCAGCACGCTAGGCCTCCCTGTCCATCACCAACTCCCGGAGTTCACTCAGACTCACGTCCATTGAGTCAGTGATGCTATCCAGCAATCTCATCCTCTGTCATCCCCTTCTCCTCCTGCCCCCAATCCCTCCCAGCATCAGAGTCCTTTCCAATGAGTCAACTCTTCATATGAGGTGGCCAAAGTACTGGAGTTTCAGCTTCAGCATCATTCCCTCCAAAGAAATCCCAGGGCTGATCTCCTTCAGAATGGACTGATTGGACCTCCTTGCAGTCCAAGGGACTCTCAAGAGTCTTCTCTAATACCACAGTTCAAAAGCATCAATTTTTCAGCATTCAGCTTTCTTCACAGTCCAACTCTTACATCCATACATGACCACTGGAAAAACCATAGCCTTATCTAGACAGACCTTTGTTGGCAAAGTAATGTCTCTGCTTTTCAATATGCTATCTAGGCTGGTCATAACTTTTCTTCCAAAGAGTAAGCGTTTTTTAATTTCATGGCTGCAGTCACCATCTGCAGTGATTTTGGAGCCCCCAAAAATAAAGTCTGACACTGTTTCCACTGTTTCCCCATCTATTTCCCATGAAGTGATGGGACCAGATGCCATGATCTTCGTTTTCTGAATGTTGAGCTTTAAACCAACTTTTTCACTCTCCACTTTCACTTTCATCAAGAGGCTTTTTAGTTCCTCTTCACTTTCTGCCATAAGGATGGTGTCATCTGCATATCTGAGGTTACTGATATTTCTCCCGGCAATCTTGATTCCAGCTTGTGAATTTTTAAGGTTATATAATTGTTGAAGTATTGAATCTAATTTAAGGAAGCAAACAAGGATATATGGGGAGGAGTTGAATAATGAAAGACTGGTTGAATTAAGGCACTGAAGGCCTCCATAAGGATGGAGAGTAGCTGGAGTTGGATTCCTAAATTCTGTTCTGCTACACCCCATGTTCAATAGCATCAATTCTTTATATTCAATTGGTAAATGGAATAATGTCACAATAATGTGGAAGTTGTATTAGTTTATACATGATTTTTCCTAAGTAAGAGAATCAGAATTATAAACCTCAGCAGGAAAAGAAAAAAAAAAAACAAACGTGGACTGGCTATAGTAGAGGCCCTCTCAGCTCTATTTTAATAAAATTAAAAAATAAGTGCCTATGATGTATGAGGGGGAATCAGGTTCATCGGCTCAGAATTCTACTTCCACCTACATTATTTCAGAGCTGCATGTCAGCTTTCCAACTCTTTTTTTGGGTTGCGTGTATGTGTGTATTTTTGAATGGCTTCCAGCTGCCCTGAGCTATTTGCCTGGGCTTTTCAAACTTCACACAGTATCAACTGCTGCTTTTGTTAGTGCTCTGCTTACAAATTGGCATAGATTTTGAATGGGCTTTCCCCGTTACCCTCATAAGCTCAGTTACTTCAGTGTACTTTCACAGAATGGGAGATTTCTCTGGCATTCCTATATTGTGTTATGGTAGAACAGCTTGCATAGTAAATGAAGGATAATGGGTAGACAGTAGATATATAAAATAAATATTTTCAGGGTGATGAAGTATTAGGCAAGGACAAGATTCAGGTCATCAAAGGAAAAGATGATTGAAGTTAAAGAGGTCAAGGAACAGCAGGTCAGGATGTTGGATGGGTGATCTATATCAGGAGTTCTTTTTTTTAACTTTGTTTTTTTGGTTCTTTTTGGCTGCACCCTGTGGCATGTGTGATCTTAGCTCCCTGACAGAGGTCTAACCTGTGTCCCCTGCAATGAAAGCATAGAATCTAACCTACTGGACTGAAGGGAAATCCCATAACAAGAGTCTTAATCTGGGGTCCGTGGATCCTGTATATATAGATTTTTTTCCATTCAAGCTAAAGGACTCCCTGTAAAATACATCTTTATATTCATTAATCCCTAACTTAAATTTAGCATTTTCTATAATTATTCATGTAGTCCACAAACCATAGTAGTAGTAGAAGAACTTGTGACTTTGTTACTATTGATAATAAAAAATCACTACCATTTTTATATCACATGACAGTCGATGCAAATATATTTAAAAGTTACTTATACTCTTCACTACTTTAAAATGACAATAATTATTAGACCTGGTATTAGAACTTGTTCAGTTCAGTCGCTTAGTTGTGTCCAACACTTTGCGACCACATGGACCGCAGCATTCCAGGTCTCCCTGTCCTTCACCATCTCCGGAGTTTACTCAAACTCATGTCCATTGAGTCGGTGATGCCATCCAACCATCTCATCCTCTGTCATCCCCTTCTCCCACCTTCAGTCTTTCCCAGCATCAGGGTCTTTTCCAGTGAGTCAGTTCTTTACATCAGGGGGCCAAAGTATTGGATTTTCAGCTTCAGCCTCAGTCCTTCCAATGAATATCCAGGACTGATTTCCTTTGGAATGGACTGGTTGGATCTCCTTGCTGTCCAAGGGACTCTCAAGAGTCTTCTCCAACACCACAGTTCAAAAGCATCAATTCTTTGGTGCTCAGCTTTCTTTATAGTCCAACTCTCACATCCATACACGACTACTGGAAAAACCATAGCTTTGACTAGACAGACCTTTGGAGGCAAAGTAATGTCTCTGCTTTTGAATATGCTGTCTAGGTTGGTCATAGCTTTTCTTCCCAGGAGCAAGCATCTTTTAATTTCATGGCTGCAATCACCATCTGCAGTGATTTTGGAGCCCAAAAAAATGAAGTCTGACACTGTTTCCCCATCTATTTGCCATGAAGTGATGGGACCAGATGCCATGATCTTAATTTTCTGAATGTTGAGTTTTAAGTCAACTTTTTCACTCTCCTCTTTCACTTTCATCAAGAAGCTCTTAGTTGTTCTTCACTTTCTGCCATAAGGGTGGTGTCATCTGCATATCTGAGGTTATTTATATTTCTCCCGGCAATCTTGATTCCAGCTTGTGCTTCTTCCAGCCCAGTGTTTCTCATGATGTACTCTGCATAGAAGTTAAATAAGCAGGGTGACAATATACAGCCTTGACGTACTCCTTTCCCTATTTGGAACTAGTCTGTTGTTCCATGTCCAGTTCTAACTGTTGCTTCCTGACCTGCATACAGGTTTCTCAAGAGGCAGGTCAGGTGGTGTGATATTCCCATCTCTTACAGAATTGCAATCCACAATAAGGAGCCGCAGCTGTGCTTTACTGGAGCAGCCATGAAGAGAGACCCCACATCCAAGGTAAGTGAAACCCAAGTAAGATGGTAGGCAGTGAGAGAGGGGATCAGAGGGTAGACAGACTGAAACTACAATCACAGACAACTAGCCAATCTAATCACATGGACCACAGCCTCGTCTAACTCAATGAAACTAAGCCATGCCATATGGGGCCACCCAAGACGGATGGGTCATGGTGGAGAGGTCTGACAGAATGTGGTCCACTGGAGAAGAGAATGGCAAGCCACTTCAGTATTCTTGCCTTGAGAACCCCATGAACAGTATGAAAAGGCAAAAAGATAGGATACTGAAAGATGAACTCCCCAGGTCGGTAGGTGCCCAAAATGCTACTGGAGATCAGTGGAGAAATAACTCTAGAAAGAATGAAGGGATGGAGCCAAAGCAAAAACAGCACCCAGCTGTGGATGTGACTGGTGATAGAAGCAAGGTTCAATGCTATAAAGAGCAATATTGCATAGGAACCTGGAATATTAGGTCCATGAATCAAGGCAAATTGGAAGCAGTCATAGGAGATGAGAAGAGTGAACATTGACATTCTAGCGATCAGTGAACTAAGATGGACTAGAATGGGTGAATTTAACTCAGATGACCATTATATCTACTACAGTGGGCAGGAATCCCTTAGAAGAAATGGAGTAGCCATCATGGTCAACAAAAGAGTCTGAAATGCAGTACTTGGATGCAGTCTCAAAAAAAGGACAGAATGACCTCTGTTCATTTCCAAGGCAAACCATTCAGTACCACGGTAATCCAAGTCTATGCCCCAACCAGAATAGGGACCAGACCAGACCTCAGCAAAAAGAAATACCATATATTACAGATCAAGCATGTAGGCTAGATTCACCAGGGGAAAGGGATGTTTTTTTTTCCTCCCAAAGTACTGCCAAATGATTTTTCCAAGAGCAATGGCAACTTACACCCAAATTTATCAGTAAGTCCCTTTCCCCTTATTCTCACCAGAACTAAATGTTCTTAGTCTTATTAATTTTTGCCTGAGAACTGAAAATATTTTCATGCTTTGCTTTATTTTGTATTTTCATGATTACTGGTGAGGTTAAATATCTTTTCATATGTTATTGGACTTTTAGATTTCCTCTTTTATGAATATTTGCCTATTTTTCTACTGTCAGTATGTTTTAATCAATATATGAGGGCTTTTTATGCCTTAGGGACCTTACCATTTTCTCCTAGTTCATCATCTGACTTTTGACTTTCTTGAATGTTCCTTTATTACCATGTTCCCTTATGAATGAAATTTAAAAACTGATTTTTCTTTAGCTCGTTAAGTGTGTGGTATTCCCAGGCATGGCTGAGTCCTGCAAGCAACATTCCCAATGTATTTTTTCTAAAGTGTTTTTGGAGATGATATTTCTTCATGGGTCAAGATTAAGTCTTTCTATTTACACTTACTTCATTATTGTACTAAAAAGGCCACTTACAGCAGTTCTAATACAAGGGCTCAATTCTTCTCTGAAGAACATAAACGTGTCTGACACTCACCATCAGCTGACAGTTGGGTCATTAGTTCCTCAAGTTCCTCATCTTTGAGTTTAACTCCCATGTTTTCCACAAATGATTCCAGTTTTTTTATTTTGACCCTTGATGCTTTGGAAAGAAGGGCACGGACGGAATAAAAACAAGAGTATTGACACTTAAGAGTGAAAAATGCCAATCATGATCATGCATCAGAAACCTCATTGGACAATAAAGCACCAGGGCACAAAGAAACTATTAACATATATCTCTCCCAAGATTTAGATTTGTCTGTAAGATTTAGATTTGAAAATAAGAAATCCAGAAAGGTAACCATTGAGACAAAGCTAAACAGTAAACAGTGTTTATCTTTATGGAGAGGGATTAGATCAGTGGGAACTGGGAGACTTTCACTTTAAAAAAATGAGATATAATTGGCATATAACATATTAATTTCAGGTATACAATGTAAATTATTCAATATTTGTATATATTGCAAAATGATCACCACAATAAATCTAGTTTACCTCCATCACCACAGTTACATACTTTTCTCTCTTCTGGTAAGAAATTTTAAGATCTACTTTCTTAGCAACTTTTAAATATAAAATAAGGTATTCTTCACCACAGTCACCATGTTGTACATTACATTCTTGTGATTGGCTTTTACTTCTTTATATCAATTTTTGTAAGTGGTAGAATTAATTTTCTTATAATTTTGTGTTTAATATTTTTTATAATTAAAAATATAATTGTTTACATTGAATTTTTAGAAAGTGGAAATAGGATATCTTCCTTAATGTCTGTCCAGGGGACTCTGTTTAATTTTCCATGAGAGGTCATTTAGAGAGAAATAGGAAAGTCTGGGGCTTCCCTGGTACCTCAGATGGTAAAGAATATGCCTGCTATCCAGGAGACTTGGGTTCAATCCCTGGGTTGGGAAGATCCCATGGAGAAGGGAATGGCTATGCACTCTAGTATGCTTGACTGGAAAATCTGGAGGAGCCTGGTGGGCTACAGTTCAGGGGGTCAAAAGAGTCAGACGTGACTGAGCGACTTACAATTTTACTTTCAGGTCAGTCTAATGATTTTTGATTGAAATAACCACCAACTTATGTGGTTCTATCCAGAAAACAGTGTTAGAAACTTCTTAGAGTAAAATACTTTAACTTGTATCTTAAAGGGCATTGCACCCAAAGAAGGATAGGTTATGAGTATAACAATGGATCAATACATTGGCAGGAAGTAAACTTGGAATATTTAAAAGAAAATCTAAGCATTTTATTTTTACTTGTCCTTTCATCATACTTTTCACTCACCTTTGAGGGCCTTTACACTTTTTAGCAATCTGTTCTTAAATACTTTTCCATCAGCTGTAATATAAGACATAATTAAGAATATAGGTTAAATGATGGAAACATTAACAAAGACAGCAAGCACAGAGACAACATAACATCCATAATTTTGGGGGGAAAAAAAAAAACTTCTTTCTCATTTGTTTAGAAGTTATTCTGTTTTATCCTCAAGTAAGAATGAAACCAAAGCGGAAGGAAGCTTTCATTGATATAAATCCACCTATTCATGGGAAATAGATGGGGAAACAGTGGCTGACTTTATTTTTTTGGGCTCCCAAAGCATTGCAGATGGTGACTGCAGCCATGAAATTAAAAGATGCTTATTCCTTGGAAGGAAAGTTATGGCCAATCTAGACAGCATATTAAAAAAACAGAGACATAACTTTTTCAACAAAGGTCCATCTAGTCAAGGCTATGGTTTTTTCAGAAGTCATGTATGGATGTGAGAGTTGGACCATAAAGAAAGCTGAGCACCAAAGAATTGATGCTTTTGAACTGTGGTGTTGGAGAAGACTCTTGAGAGTCCCTTGGACTGCAAGGAGATCCAACTAGTCCATCCTAAAGGAGATCAGTCCTGGGTGTTCACTGGAAGGACTGATGTTGAAGCTGAAACTCCAATACTTTGGTCACCTCATGTGAAGAACTGACTCATTGGAAAAGACCCTGATGCTGGGAAAGATTGAGGGCAGGAGGAGAAGGGGGGGACAGAGGATGATGATTGCATGGCATCACTGACTCAATGGACATGAGTTTGAGTAAACTCCAGGAGTTGGTGATGGACAGGGAGGCCTGGCATATTGTGGTTCATGGGGTTGCAGAGTCAGATATGACTGAGCAACTTAACAACAAAAGATGTCAATTTTCTGTATTAAAATGTTAGGAACAAGATTTCTTCTCATGTGAGGACTGCATTTACAACTTAGGTTTTATTGGACACATACATAATTTCACCAGTTTTCACACACATAAGCCCATGACTCTAAGTTTCCCAGGCTGAGCTAAATCCTCACCATGAACTGGCAGAGTTTTCAGCAGCTCCTTCTGTTCCTCAGTAGTGAGTGCTAGCCCCATTCTCCTCATCACATTGTCCAGATCGCTGACATTAACCTTCTCTCCTTTGGAAAGATGGGAATTGTTAACATGTAACAATTTTAGGACTCATTTTAGGAAAAGACTCTGATGCTGGGAAAGGTTGAAAACAAAAGGAATGGGATGGCAGAGAATGAGATGGTTAGATAGCATTCAGTTCAGTTCAGTTCAGTCGCTCAGTCGTGTCCGACTCTTTGAGACCCCGTGAATCGCAGCACGCCAGGCCTCCCTGTCCATCACCCCATGAGTTTGAGCTAACTGTGAGAGATAGTGAACAGAGGAGGCTGGCATGCTGCAGTCTATGGGGTTGCAAAGAGTCCAACACAACTTAGCGACTGAACAACAACAACAGCAATTTCAGGAATGGACTGAAGATTTTAAACTATGAAACAGATTACCTATGTGGCATCATCTTTAATTAGATGAGAAAATTGACTACGAAATTTGTTAAACTATGTAGATTCAAAGGACACGTGGGTGGGTGGATTGAGTCAGAAATAGAATTCATACTTTTAAATCAAGCAAAAGAAAAGTTTTTATAATTCCAGATATAAGTCAAAACCCATTAAATTTCCTGAACTATTGTGTCTTTAGATACAGTAAGTGAATTTCCTAGCTACCCTACAAAAATTTACCTTGAGATTGGACAGTGTTGACCTATATTTTGGGCTTCCTGGGTGGCTCAGCTGGTAAAGAATCTGCCTGCAATGCAGGAGACCTGGGTTTTTGGTTGTTTAAACAATGGTGAAGTGGAAAACACTATTGATAAAAACATCACATAATATAGCTCTATTCAGGGAAAATCCCCCATCAGATTATAAAAGAAACATTTAACATTAAATTTGTAGGGAGTCAATTTCAGCTCAGTTGCTCAGTCATGTCCAACTCTTTGTGACCTCATGGACTCAGCATGCCAGGCTTCCCTGTTCATCACCAACTCCTGGAGCCTGCTCGAACTCATGTCCATCGAGTTGGTGATGCCATCCAACCATCTCATCCTCTGTCCTCCCCTCTCCTTCTGCCTTCAATCTTTCCCAGCATCGGTCTTTTCTCAATTTAGCATGTCAATAATAGCCCAGAGAAAAAATGACTATTTTAAAAGCATCTTTTTTGAAAAAATAAAGCATTAAGGTCTCACTTAATAATGAATTCCCTTTCCCCCTAACTGCTTACTCACCAGTGAAAGCTTTTGCATCATCCATTGCCACATCCAAATCAACCATTTGATTCTCTGTCAGAAAAGACAATTCAGACACAGAAAAACTTAGAGAAAAATGTTATAAAACATTTAAGTTGTAAGTTGTAAAGTATTGGAATTCATCTATTTTCTATGATTTTCTTTAGTAACTCTTTTAACTCAAAATACACAAGAAACAGGAAAGATCAAAATGTTAGCATGAACATTCATTTAATTAATATCACTTTCTGTATAGTATCAAATAATCTTTAATGTAAAGAAGCAAGTTTAATAGCAATCCCTTCCTAATAGAGGGATTACTATTAAATCTATTTATATAAATAGTATAAATCTAAATCTGTACTATTAAAAGAGGTCTCTCCCTTTTTTCAAACCCAATAACTGGAACATATTTCAGTGGTCAAGATAGAATCTGAAACCCTGAAGTCATTTATTTACATAAGCATCTGACTCTTAAAGCTTAACAGTATGCTATCTTCCTACTCTCTAAATTTTGCTTATGTTCCCCACCACCAACCTTCAGGACTGTAAACTATATGAGAGCAGGGACCATGCCTTAATTTCCTTTATACTGCCAGGTATAATTTGTCTATCATTCAGGGTTTTGCATATAGTTCGTGCCAGCTAGACAAATGAATTTCAGTGGTGCAAAAATAGTCACACTTTTGGATTAGAAAAAAATTCCGACTGTGTCATTGAATGAAGGATCCTAAAAATAGCTTATTGGTAATAATATATTTTCTGGTAGGAATCATTTTGAGGACTCCTAGCTAATATGTAGGGACCATGATTACCAGCATTATTAAACCCAGGAGAGTGAAGTTTTAAACTAAAAAACAGGCTAAAACTGTTTCCTCTGTTAAGGGCAGAAGCTAGGCTAAAACTGTTTCCTCTGTTAAGGCCAGATATAGGTAAGGGTAACACAGAAGATGTTTACTGGTAGCAGCAGCCTACCTTAGCTATACCTGCCAAGCCCTAGCTGAGAACAGAACACTGAAGGAAGAAGAGCAATTTGTTCACTTTGATTGGCATGTACTGGCTCTGCTGAAAGATGTGCTATCTAGCTTTCTTACAGAAACTTGTTTTATATTAACTTTTTTTTTTTTTTAATTCAAGGCCACTGGCTTTGTTAGACTGTAATAAGGGAATCTTAGACTGGGGCTCATCCCTTAGTAATTTCTTCCTAATGAATTATCCTAACTTTGCCTTTTTGACACTTTTATCAAGGTTAATTTGTCTTATTGGGTCATTAATGAAACTTTATCTTACTTAAGAAAAGGTATACATGGGAGGGAGAGAATGAGGGAAGGAAGGTACGTGCAAAATGATAACACCTGTTAACTTTAGCCTGTATTTGTTATATTGGTCTCCATTTTTATAAATGTTTGAAATATTCCATAAGTTTTCAAAAGAGATGAAAAAAGAGGTTTACTTTCAGAAGCTCTTACGTAGAAACCCTAAGGTTCCCCCTGGGGACAGTGGATTCTGAAACACTTACCATCAACTGGCAGATGGGTCAGAAAATCTTCATAGTCCTCTTTCTCAGGCTGAATTCCCATGTTCTTCATTAGCGTGTCCAGTTTATTGACACTGATTTTTTTCCCTTAGGAAAGAAGAGGATGTACGTAAGAAATACAAGCAAGTCCAAGAAGTGGAAGATTATGTCTTTAAGTGGATTCTATATTTGAGTTTCACCCTACGTGGAGGGTGAAACACTGGCCATTTAAGTGAACCCAGAGAGTCAGTACTGGAGTCAAGAAGAGAAAATACTCTCTTAACACTGCTGTAGCTTTTAATTGAAGTAATCATGGGTAAAAAAGAAGAATTAGATAAACATATGAACTGTGATAAAGATAACCAAACTAATGAAATAAAAATTTCAAACTTGCTACATGTTATTAACATTGAGTTCTTCAAATGTACTTATACCCAAAGAAGAATAGTAGGTTCAGTTAGTTCAGTTGCTCAGTCGTGTCCGATTCTTTGCGACCCCGTGAATCGCAGCACGCCAGGCCTCCCTGTCCATCACCAACTCCCGGAGTTCATTCAGACTCGCGTCCGTTGAGTCAGTGATGCCATCCAGCCATCTCATCCTCGGTTGTCCCCTTCTCCTCCTGCCCCCAATCCCTCCCAGCATCAGAGTCTTTTCCAATGACTCAACTCTTCTCATGAGGTGGCCAAAGTACTGGAGTTTCAGCTTTAGCATCATTCCTTCCAAAGAAATCCCAGGGTTGATCTCCTTCAGAATGGACTGGTTGGATCTCCTTGCAGTCCAAGGAACTCTCAAGGGTCTTCTCCAACACCACAGTTCAAAAGTATCAATTCTTCGGCGCTCAGCCTTCTTCAGAGTCCAACTCTCGAGACATCCTTACACGACCACAGGAAAAACCATAGTCTTGACTAGTTGGCAAAGTAATGTCTCTGCTTTTCAATATGCTATCTA
>SJYQ01000302.1:220276-252834 GCA_006410935.1 Redunca redunca
TTCCAATCCCAAAGAAAGGCAATGCCAAAGAATGCTCAAACTACCGCACAATTGCACTCATCTCACATGCTAGTAAATTAATGCTCAAAATTCTCCAAGCCAGGCTTCAGCAATACGTGAACTGTGAACTTCCAGATGTTCAAGCTGGTTTTAGAAAAGGCAGAGGAACCAGAGATCAAATTGCCATCATCCTCTGGATCATGGAATAGTAGGTTACTAGGCCTAAATTCAGCATCAGTACATCAGTGGAACATTGAAAGAGCAAAATTCTAATCAGACATTTTAAAAAGCAGATGCAAAATACAGTAAATTTTAGATGCTGTTCTCATGATTCTTACCTTTGAGAGGTTTCACACTATTCAGTAATCTTTTCTTATATACCGTTCCATCTCCTGAAAGATATGGTAAAATTCAAGTCAAAAGAAAAAGGACAAACTTGTCATATTATAAGACATTTATCACTTTCAAATTATAACAAAAAGTAAGGACTGTTCTCAATCTGTCCTTTATGTGGAACACACAGCAGTAGTTGATGCAGGCTACACACACACAGACACACACACACAAGATTCTTTCTTCTCATTCTTCTCTTCTTTAATGGCACTCCTCTGCCTTTTACTTTTTTCCTTGCCTATGCTCTAGGCCCAGGACGTATTCCTACAAGTATATGTTTAGATCTAATGATAGATCCTAAAAAGGGATGACATTAAAGACTGGTAGCAACCCAAGCAGTAACATAATACAGAAATGAAAAAAAAAATTGTTCTCTAAACAAAATATTTACATAAATGGAGGTGAAATTCAACAGAGACAGAGAACAAGGGACACCTACAAGCGTAACTCATCCCCACAGGTGTTGTCTGCCTCTGGGGAGAGGCCGCCATTCTGTGGCAGGTGTGTCTGCAGAGTAACAGAACCCTCAGCACCTGGCATATGCAGGCAGTCATCTCCGTTATGGTCCATCTGCTTCTTTCTGTATCTCTATCCTGCTTTCTTGGAGCCAATATCCTAAGAATGTTGCATTTCTCACAACTGGCCCCATGAGAGCAGTTGGGCGGGGGGATGCTAGACACAGTGAGTAGTCATAGCCTCAGGTGTATGTGGGGAGGATTCACAGGAGGCATTGAGCATTTGCTGCCCAGGGTGCCAATTCTGCCACTAGAGTCACTAACTTCCTTAGTGATGTGTAGGCTCTCTTACAGGGACAGACTTTATTTTCTTGGGCTCCAAATCATTGCAGATGTTGATTGTAGCCATGAAATTAAAAGACGCTTACTTCTTGGAAGAAAAGCTATGACAAACCTAGATAGCATATTAAAAAGCAGAGACATTGCCAACAAATGTCCTTCTAGTCAAAGGTATGGTTTTTTCCCGTAGTCATGTATGGACGTGAGCACTGGAACATAAAGAAAGCTGAGCGCCTAAGAACTGATGCTTTTGAACTGTGGTGTTGGAGAAGACTCTTGAGAGTCCCTTGGACTGCAAGGAGATCCAACCAGTCCATCCTAAAGGAAATCAGTCCTGAATATTCATTGGAAGGACTGATCCTGAAGCTGAAGCTCCAATACTTAGGCCACGTGATGTGAAGAACTGACTTATTAGAAAAAACCCTGAAGCTGGGAAAGATTGAAGTCAGGAGGAGAAGGGGACGACAGAGAATGATAGTTGGATGGTATCACCAACTCGATGGACATAAGTCTGAGTAAGCTCTGGGAGTTAGTGATGGACAGGGAAGTCTGGCGTGCTGCAGTCCATGGGGTCACAAAGAGTCAGACATGACTGAGTGACTGAACTGAACTGAGGCTCTCTCTTGCCTGGGGAACAATGAGGGATGGGAACTATGGGGCAGGGGAAAAATGTCTATATGTTGAAGTCTCTGGAATTAGGCAGGAGGTATAGCTGAAGCACAGGCTGGCCTCTAGGGTCTCTGTGGGTGAGTCTATGCAGGTGCCCAGGAGGTGAAACTTTTGAGGAACTAACTCACTGGGACACTGACTAATCAAAATGGGTACTGACAATATAAACACATGGTCCAAAATGTTCCTGGCTCTTACATGTTTACAATTTAGTTGCTAGACTGTGGGAGAGCTACTGGCGGAGGAACTTAGGATGTGGGGTGTAGTTTCAGAGGACTACCTAACGATTTAGTTGTGTAGCTATTAAAATAAAAAAGTATTTAACCACTGGATGAATAGATACGAGAGAAGTCTCTCCCTTCCAAATGAAAACACAAGTGACAGTAACAAAGTTTCTTCTGTCTCATCTGCATTTTTCTTAGGGGGTTTCTCAGGGCACTGGACAATTCTCACCCCAAGGCCCACAATATCACATTTCCCTGAGCACCATGATGGGATGTTAACTACTCACGAGAAATTGGCAGCGTTTTTGACAGCAGAAACTGTTCTTTTTCAGTGAGTTCGAGTCCCATGTTTCCCAGCACAGTTTTAAAGTCACTGGCTTCCACCTTGTCTCCTTTGAATAGATGGGGAATGGTTTCAGGTGATAATATTAAGAGGTCTAATTATTCTAAATTATAAAAAAATAATCCAGAACAACCTTACTTTTAACTGCAGGATGAAATTTAAATACATGAGCTGACTTCAGATGAGCGACTTCACTTTCACTTTCACTTTCATCCTGTGTATGGGTCAATGTGGCATAGAGTAACACAGAGATACAATGACTCATGATGGTAAGTAGAGTCTGAAAGTGAAAGTGAAACTGAAGTTGCTCAGCCGTGCCTGACTCTTTGCAACCCCATGGATAGTAGCCTGCACCAAGCTCCTCCATCCATGGGATTTTCAAGGCAAGAGTACTGGAGTGGGTTGCCATTTCCTTCTCCAGGGAATCTTCCCAACCCAGGGATCGAACCCAGGTCTCTCACATTGTAGACAGACGCTTTACCGTCTGAGCCACAGGCAAATAGTATCTCTGTTACTGCTTCTTAACCTGAATTATGGAACTGACTGTTCAAAGAGATCACATTTCCTGATGCAAAAACTTCACATTAAGATTCATTGTGTTCACCTATATTTTGATTTTTTTTAAACACTAGAGAAATGAGAGCACATTACTGGCCAAAACACTGGACAAGTTAATATTCCTTATGGAAGGGGCCACACTTTCTCTAAATCTCTAATAATCTAAACTATTGTGAATAAGTCAAAATTATCAATAAATAGATAAAAGAGCAGAGCGAACTTACTAATGACTGGACAGAGTAGACTACTGTTGTAAGTAATTCTCCCTAAAACATCAAGATCTCAATTTTATAACATCTGATACAAATTATTACTCACCTGTAAAAGTGTCTGCAGCATCCATCAACACATCCAAGCCAACCTTTTCATCTTCTGTAAGAAATTCAGAATTTAGATTCAGATATGTGTACCAAGTGGCTCAGTGGTAAAGAATCCCCCTGCCAATTCAGGAGACACAGGTTTGATCCCCAGGTTGGAAGATCCCCTGAAGAAGGCAATGGCAACCCACTCCAGTATTCTTGCTTGGGAAATCCCATGGACAGAGGAGCCTGGTGGGCTACAGTCCATGGGGTCACAAAAGCATTGGACAGGACTTAGAGACTAAACAATAACAATAACAAAGATAATAAAGTATCTTTAACAAAGATATTTGAAAAATTAAATACACAAATCTCTTCAATAAGTAGTTTGGGAAATCTGAACCATTTTCTTAATCCACATACCAAGATAAACTCAAAATGGATTAAAGACTTAAATGTAAGGCCTGAAACCATAAAAATCCTAGAAAAAAACATAGGCAGTAAGCTCTTAAACGTTGGACTTAGAAATATATATATATTTTGGATGTCTCCTTAGGCAAGGGAAACAAAAGCAAAAATATTCAAACAGAATTACATTAAACTAAAATGCTTTAACAAAAAAAAAATGCTAAACAATAAAGATCTTCATGACCCAGATAATCATGATGGTGTGATCATTCACCTAGAGCCAGACATCTGGAATATGAAGTCAGGTGGGCCTTAGGAAGCATCACTACAAACAAAGCTAGTGGAGGTGATGGAATTCCAGTTGAGCTGTTTCAAATCCTGAAAGATGATGCTGTGAAAGTGCTGCACTCAATATGCCAGCACATTTGGAAAACTCAGCAGTGGCCACAGGACTGGAAAAGGTCAGTTTTCATTCCAAACCCAAAGAAAGGCAATGCCAAAGAATGCTCAAACTACCACACAATTGCACTCATCTCACATGCTAGTAAAGTAATGCTCAAAATTCTCCAAGCCAGGCCTCAGCAATACATGAACCGTGAACTTCCAGATGTTCAAGCTGGTTTTAGAAAAGGCAGAGGAACCAGAGATCAAATTGCCAACATCTGCTGGATCATGGAAAAAGCAAGAGAGTTCCGGAAAAACACCTATTTCTGCTTTATTGACTATGCCAAAGCCTTTGACTGTGTGGGTCACAATAAACTGTGGAAAATCTTCAAGAGATTGGAATACCAGACCACCTGACCTGCCTCTTGAGAAACCTATATGCAGGTCAGGAAGCAACAGTTAGAACTGGACATGGAACAACAGACTAGTTCCAAATAGGGAAAGGAGTACGTCAAGGCTGTATATTGTCACACTGCTTATTTAAATTATATGCAGAGTACCTCATGTGAAATGTNCTGGGCTGGAAGAAGCACAAGCTGGAATCAACATTGCCAGGAGAAATATCAATAACCTCAGATATGCAGATGACACCATCCTTATGGCAGAAAGTGAAGAAGAACTAAGAGCCTCTTGATGAAAGTGAAAGAGGAGAGTGAAAAAGTTGGCTTAAAGCTCAGCATTTAGAAAACAAAGATCATGGTATCCGGTCCCATCACTTCATGGGAAATAGATGGGAAAACAGTGGAAACAGTGTCAGACTTCATTTTTTTGGGCTCCAAAATCACTGCAGATGGTGACTGCAGCCATGAAATTAAAAGAGACTTACTTCTTGGAAGGAAAGTTATGACCAACCTAGATAGCATATTCAAAAGCAGAGTATTACTTTGCAAACAAAGGTCTGTCTAGTCAAGGCTATGGTTTTTCTAGTGGTCATTTATGGATGCAGGAGTTGGACTGTGAAGAAAGCTGAGCGCCAAAGAACTGATGCTTTTGAACTGTGTTGCTGGAGAAGACTCTTGCGGGTCCTTTGGACTGCAAGGAGATCCAACCAGTCCATCCTAAAGGAGACCAGTCCTGGGTGTTCATTGGAAGGACTGACGCTGAAGCTGACTCTCCAATACATTGGCCACCTCATGCGAAGAGTTGACTCACTGGAAAAGACCCTGATGCTGGGAGGGATTGGGGGCAGGAGGAGAAAGGGATGGCAGAGGATGAGATGGCTGGATGGTATCACTGACTCGATGCACATGAGTTTGCAAGAACTCCAGGAGTTGGTGATGGACAGGGAGGCCTAGCGTGCTGTGATTCATGGGGTCACAAGGAGTAGGAGATGACTGAGCGACTGAACTGAACTGAACTGAAAATGCTTTTGTACATAAAAAGAAACCATCAACAAAATGAGAAGGCAACCTACTGAATGGGAGAAGATATCTGCAAAGATATATCTAGTAAGGGGTTAATGTATCTATTAATAATAAATACATTGCACAGAAATAGTATAAATGGTTGCCAAGTAAATAAAGCAATACAACACAATGCTGGCATATTGTTGGTACTCAATAAATATTTGCTGAATGAATTAAAGAAAGAAATGTATTTAAAACTCATGACCTTCATCCTTGAACAATGAAGCTTGCTCTAGTAAAAGGTCATCTTTCTAGTCCTTGGGGTTCCATGCTATTACAAAGGAAACTTGAAACCAGCCCTCATGCCAGGCAAGATTCTCCAATGAAGAGACTACTCCCCTCCTTTTCTTCAGTCTGAGTCCTTTCATCTTAGCCCTGATTCCATCCCAGTTACGCTATTTAAAAAAAAAGGTCAGTCTATATTCTTATGTATGTATCTTTATATTATCTTTTCCTAATTCTTTCTTCTTACCTTTCCTTTATCTTTCTTCCTTATCTTACTCAATTGGCTGATAATTTGTATCTAACTTTCCTGTAATTATTTCAAGTATGTCCTAAAAAGGATTTTTCTCTCTGTTCTGTTTCCCCCCACCCCATTTTTTGTTCTGAGGCAATCCCATGATCCACAGTCCTTGATTCACACTTTTATTCTCTACCTCTCTTTCACCTACCACATCAGATCAGTCTTCCCAATATATTACCAGTGTGGCTCCCTAAATAAGACCTTTATTATCTGGATTTTCATAAGGCTCTGTCATCTGGACTTCAGCAACAGCCTCTACATTGTATCTCTGCTTTCAGTTTTCTCTTCCAAACATGTCTTTCCTCACTGCTTTCAGAGTGAGCTGAGTCATCAATTACAAGATAAAGGCATACTAAAGGCTCACCAGTAATTGGTAGGTGGGTCTGCAAGTCCTGGATTTCCTTTGCTTCAAGTTTGAATCCAGTGTTTTNGCTCAAAAAATGTAAAACAATATATAGTGGCCAACACATAACAGTAATGGGTACTCTTATTCATTTATATACATCAAAGAGTTAAGATTCTTTGACCTAGTAATTCTAGTTGGAAAACTCTATCTAAAAATGATTTTAAAGTTGAATAAATATTTATGTAGATCACATATGTATAACAGCAAAGCATTACAGACTACCTAAATGTTCAATAAGAAAAGAAAAATCAAACCAGCTTTACAGCAAATGTTAAAGAGACTTACATAGTCAAGAAATACAAGAAAAGAAAAAAGATCTACAAAATCAACCAAAAACCATTAAGAAAATGGCAATAGGAACATATATATCAACAATTACTTTAAATGTAAATGGATTAAATGCAGAAACAAGACCCATATCTATGCTGTCTACAGAAAACCCACTTCAGACCTAAAGACACATATAGACTGAATATGAGAGGATGGAAAAATATATTCCATTGAAATGGGAAGCAAAAGAACGCTGGAGTAGCAATCCTCATATCAGAAAAAATAGGCCTTAAAGTAAAGATTACAAGAGATAAGGAAGGACACTACCTAATGATCAAGGGATCAATCCAGCAGGAGGACATAACAACTGTAAATATCTACGCACCCAACAGAGGAGCACGTCAATACGTAAGACAAACACTAACAGACAGAGAAGGAGAAATTGACAGTAACACAATAATAGCAGGAGACTTTAACCCCCCACTCACACCAATGGACAGATCATCAAAACAGAAAATTAATAAGGAAACACAGGTCTTAAATGATACATTAGATGAGATGGATCTCATTTTTATCTTCAGGACATTCCATCCAAATGCAGAAGAATATGCCTTCTTCTCAAGTGCACATGAAACATTCTCCAGGATAGACCACCTCTTGGGTCACAAATCAAACCTCAGTAAATTTAAGAAAACTGAAATCATATTAAGCATCTTCTCTGACCACAGCACTATGAGACTAGATATCAGTTACAAGAAAAAAAACTATAAGAAACAGAAACACATGGAGATTAAACAACACATTTCTAAATAGCCAACAGGTTATTAAAGAAATCAAAAGGAAAAAAAAAATTCTAGAAACAAATGACAATGAAAACACGACAACTCAAAACCTATGGGATGCAGCAAAAGCAGTTCTAAGAGGGAAGTTTACAGCAATACAATCCTACCTCAAGAAACTTTACACCTAAAACAACTGGAAAAAGAAGAACAAAAAACCTCCAAAACTAGTAGAAGGAAAAAAATCATAATGATCCAAGCAGAAATAAATGAAAAAGAAATGAAAGAAACAATAGTAAAGATTAATAAAACTAAAAGCTGGTTCTTCGAGAAGATAAACAAAATTGACAAGCCTTTAGACTCATCAAGAAAAAAAGAGAGAAGAATCAAATCAACAAAATTAGAAATGAGAAAGGAGAAGTTACAACAGATAATGCAGAAATACAAAGGATTATAAGAGACTATTATGAGCAACTATATGGCAATAAAATGGATAACCTGGAAGAAATGGACAGATTCTTAGAAAAGGTCAATCTTCCAAGACTGAACCAGGAAGAAATAGAAATTATGAACAACCCAATTACAAGCACTGAAATTGAAGCTGGGATCAAAAAATCTCCCAAGAAACAAAAGCCCAGGACCAGATGGCTTCACAGGAGAATTCTATCAAACATTTAGAGAAGAGCTAATGCCTATCCTTCTAAAACTCTTTCAAAAAATTGCAGAGGAAGGAACACTTCCAAAGTCATTCTATGCAGCCACCATCTCCCTGATACCAAAACCAGACAAAGACAACACACAAAAACAAAACCATAGGCCATTATCATTGATGAACATAGATGCAAAAATCCTCAACAAAATTTTAACAAACAGAATTCAGCAATACATCAAAAAGCTCACACACCATGATCAAGTTGGGTTTATTCCAGGGATGCAAGGATTCTTCAATATATGCAAATCAAACAATGTGATACATCATATTAACAACTTGAAAGATGAAAACTATATGATCATCTCAATAGATGGAGAAAAAGACTTTGACAAAATTCAGCATCCATTAATGATCAAAGCTCTTCAAAGAACGGGCATAGAATCAACCTACCTCAACATAGTAAAGGCCATATATGATAAACCTAGAACAAACATTATTCTCAGTGGTTAAAAACTGAAAGCATTTCCCCTAAGATCAGGAACAAGACAAGTGTGCCCACTTTCACCACTGTTATTCAACATAGTTCTGGAAGTCCTAGCTATAGCAATCAGAGAAGAAAAAGAAATAAAAGGAATCCAGATTGGAAAAGAAGAAGTAAAGCTCTCATCATTTGTAAATGACATGATACTGTACATAGAAAACCCTAAACATAGTATCAGAAAATTACTAGAGCTTGCCTTGAGAACCCCATGAACAGTATGAAAGGCAAAATGATACGATACTGAAAGATGAACCCCCCAGGTCGGTAGGTGCCCAACATGCTACTGGAGATCAGTGGAGAAATAACTCCAGAAAGAATGAAGGGATGGAGCCAAAGCAAAAACAATACCCAGCTGTGGATGTGACTGGTGATAGAAGCAAGATCCGATGCTGTAAAAAGCAACATTGCATAGGAATGTCAGGTCCATGAATCAAGACAAATTGGAAGTGGTCACACAGGAGATGGCAAGAGTAAACGTCGACATTCTAGGAATCAGCGAACTAAAATGGACTGGAATGGGTGAATTTAACTCAGCTGACCATTATATCTACTACTGCAGGCAGGAATCCCTCAGAAGAAATGGAGTAGCCATCATGGTCAACAAAAGAGTCTGAAATGCAGTACTTGGATGCAATCTCAAAAACAACACAATGATCTCTGTTCGTTTCCAAGGCAAACCATTCAATGTCACAGTAATCCAAGTCTATGCCCCAACCAGTAATGCTGAAGAAGCTGAGTTGAACAGTTCTGTGAAGATCTACAAGACCTTTTAGAACTAACACCCCCAAAAGATGTCCTTTTCATTATAGGGGACTAGAATGCAAAAGTAGGAAGTCGAGAAACACCTGGAGGAACAGGCAAATTTGGCCTTGGAATGTGGAATGAAGCAGGGCAAAGACTAATAGAGTTTTGCCAAGAGAACGCACTGGTCATAGCAAACACCCTCTTCCAGCAACACAAGAGAAGACTCACATGGACATCACCAGATGGCCAACACCGAAATCAGATTGATTATATTCTTTGCAGCAAAAAATGGAGACGCTCTATACAGTCAACAAAAACAAGACTGGGAGCTGACTGTGGCTCAGATCATGAACTTCTTATTACCAAATTCAGACTGAAATTGAAGAAAACAGGGAAAACCGCTAGTACATTCAGGTATGACCTCAATCAATCCCTTATGATTATACAGTGGAAGTGAGAAATAGATTTAAGGGCCTAGATCTGATAATTGAGTGCCTGATGAACTATGGAATGAGGTTCGTGACATTGTACAGGAGACAGGGATCAAGACTATCCCCATGGAAAAGAAATGCAAAAAAGCAAAATGGCTGTCTGGGGAGGCCTTACAAATAGCTGTGAAAAGAAGAGAGGCGAAAAGCAAAGGAGAAAAGGAAAGATATTAGCATCTGAATACAGAGTTCCAAAGAATAGCAAGAAGAGATAAGAAAGCCTTCCTCAGTGATCAGTGCAAAGAAACAGAGGAAAACAACAGAATGGAAAAGACTAGAGAGCTCTTCAAGAAAATTAGAGATACCAAGGGAACATTCATGCAAAGACGGGCTCGATAAAGGACAGAAATGGTATGGACCTAACAGAAGCAGAAGATATTAAGAAGAGGTGGCAAGAATACACAGAAGAACTGTACAAAAAAGATCTTCACGACCCGGATAATCCCGATGGTGTGATCACTCATCTAGAGCCAGACATCCTGGAATGTGAAGTCAAGTGGGCCTTAGAAAGCATCACTATGAACAAAGCTAGTGGAGGTGATGGAATTCCAGTGGAGCTATTTCAAATCCTGAAAGATGATGCTGTGAAAGTGCTGCACTCAATATGCCAACACATTTGGAAAACTCAGCAGTGGCCACAGGACTGAAAAAGGTCAGTTTTCATTTCAGTCCCAAAGAAAGGCAATGCCAAAGAATGCTCAAACTACCACACAATTGCACTCATCTCACATACTAGTAAAGTGATGCTCAAAATTCTCCAAGCCAGGCTTCAGCAATATGTGAACTGTGAACTTCCTGATATTCAAGCTGGTTTTAGAAAAGGCAGAGGAACCAGAGATCAAATTGCCAACATCTGCTGGATCATCAAAAAAGCAAGAGAGTTCCAGAAAAACATCTATTTCTGCTTTATTGACTATNGAAGACTCTTGAGAGTCCCTTGGACTGCAAGGAGATCCAACCAGTCCATTTTGAGGGAGATCAGCTCTGGGATTTATTTGGAAGGAATGATGCTGAAGCTGAAACTCCAGTATTTTGGCCACCTCATGCGAATAGTTGACTCATTGGAAAAGACTCTGATGCTGGGAGGGATTGGGTGCAGGAGGAGAAGGGGATGACAGAGGATGAGATGGCTGGATGGCATCACTGACTCAATGGATGTGAGTCTGAGTGGACTCCGGGAGTTGGTGATGGACAGGGAGGCCTGGCATGCTGTGATTCATGGGGTCGCAAAGAGTCGGACATGGCCGAGCAACTGAACTGAAGTGAACTGAATGAAAGAAATCAAAGACAACATAAACAGATGGAAAGATATTCCATATTCCTGGGGAGGAAGAGTCAATATTGAAAAAATGACTATATTACCAAATGCAATCTACAGATTCAATGTGATCCCTATCAAATTACCAATGACATTTTTCACAGAACTAGAACAAAAAATTTCATAATTCATACAGAAACACAAAAGACCCTGAATAGCTAAAGCAGTCCTGAGAAAGAAGAATGGAGCTGGTGGAATCAAACCTCCTGACTTCAGAGTATACTACAAAGCTACGGTCATCAAGACAGTATGGTACTGGCACAAAAACAGAAATATACCAATGGAACATGATAGAAAGCCCAGAAATAAACCCACGCACCTATGGGTACCTTATTTTTGACAAAGGAGGCAAGAATATGCAATGAGGAAAAGACAGCCTCTTCAATAAATGATGCTGGGAAAACTGGACAGCTACATGTAAAAGAATGAAATTAGAACACTTTCTAACATCACAGACAAAGATAAAATCAAAATGGATTAAAGACCTAAATGTAAGAACAGAAACTATAAAACTCTTAGAGGAAAACAGGCAGAACACTCAATGACATAAATCAAAGCAAGATCCTCTATGACACACCTCCTAGATTAATGGAAATAAAAACAAAAGTAAACAAGTAGGACCTGTTTAAACTTAAAAGGTTTTGCACAGCAAAGGAAACTATAAGCCAGGTGAAAAGACAACCCTCAGAATGGGAGAAAATAATAGCAAATGAAACAGATGACAAAGGATTAATTTCCAAAATATACAAGCAGCTCATACAACTCAATACCAGAAAAACAAACAACACAATCAAAAAGTGGGAAAAAGACCTCAACAGACATTTCTCCAAGGAAGACATACAGATGGCTAACAAACACATGAAAAAATGCTCAACATCACTCTTATTAGAGAAATGCAAATCAAAACTACAATGAGATATCAGCTTACACTGGTCAGAATGCCTATCATCCAAAAGTATACAAACAATAAATGCTGGAAAGGGTGTGGAGAAAAGGGATTGCTCTTGCATTATTGGTGGGAATGTAAATTGATTCAGCCATTATGGTAGACAGTATGGAGATTCCTTAAAGAACTAGGAATAAAACCACCATGCAACCTGGCAATCCCACTCCTAGGCATATACCCTGAGGAAACCAAAATTGAGAAAGACAAGTATCCCATTGTTCATTGCAGCATTAATTACAATAGCTAGAACATGGCAGCAACCTAGATGTTCATCGACAGATGAATGGATAAAGATGAATGGATAATGAATGGATAAAGAATAAAAATTCAGTACATATACACAATGGAATATTACTCAGCCATAAAAAGGAACACTTTTGAGTCAGTTCTGATGAGGTGGATGAACCTAGAACCTATCAAACAGAGTGAAGTAAGAGAAAGAGAAAGATAAACATCATATTTTAATGCATATATATGGAATATAGAAAAATGATACTGAAGAATTTGTGTACAGGGCAGCAATGGAGAAACAGACACAGAGAATAGACTGATGAACATGGGGAGAGAGGAAGAGAGGGTGAAATGTATCAAAAGAGCAACATGGGAACTTACATTACCATGAGTAAAATTCCAATGGGTATTTGCTGTATGGCTTAGGAAACTCAAACAGGGGTTCTGTGTCAACCTGGACAGGTGGGATAGGGAGGGAGATGGGAGGTATACATATATCCCCCAGGAGGGAGGGGATATATGTATACCTATAGCTGATTCATGTTCAGTTTTGACAGAAAACAACAAAATTCTGTAAAGCAATTATCTTTCAACAAAAAAAATAAATAAATTTTAAAAAGAGAAGAGAATAATCAAGTAAATTGTGTGTGTGTAAATATAACACAATGATATAGTCTTAAAAATGTTTACAAATAATTTTTCAATGATATGGTGATGACTGGGCACACATGGACACACGTCTTTTTTTCCACTCACCTTTGAAAGACTTCACACCCCTCAGTAATTCTTTCTTAAACACCTTTTTATCAGCTGTAAACAAACAAACAACGACAACAAAAAGCATGACTGAGTTTCTGATGATTCATAAGAATCAGTATTTACTTTCAGAAAGGGAAAACCTAAATTTATCAAAGTTTATTCTCAATGAAATAAAAAGTACTCAGAAAATTCAGTGTAGTGAATCTATCCACTGGATAGAATAGAAGACTACTGCTAGTGGCATCCTACCTGGCTGAAACACATGTAGTTTTTTCTTTACCATTTCTCCTCTCTAATTTGGCTTTATTTTTATTTCTTTATTTTCCTATCCTCCTTCCCTTTTCTCTTCTTACAGCTTAGACTTTAGATTTCTCCCAAAGAGATGAAAGAATATGTGTGTCCTATATGGGACTTCTGTTTAAAGAGGTCCCAGTTTCCTAAACCAAAATCTAAAAGAAAAGAACAAGATTTCAAAGAAAATGCTAAGATCAAATCTTTAACCAGTATTTTTAATTGACATAAAATGTTTCAAATGTTAGAATTTCTTATACAAAACCCTACAACTAACCTTCCCTGAAGTTCTGTTTAGGAGGGCAGGAACTTGAGGAGATGTGTTCCCCACAGTCAAGACCTGCCCAGCAGAGTTTAGTACAGTGCTATATACAAAACAGAGCTTCAGTAAATGTTTTTTGAAGGAATGCATTTTTAGACTTCAATGATATAGAACACACTTAAATGCTTACCAGAAACGGGCAGAGTTTTAATAAGCTTTTTGTGTTCCTTTTTTGTGATCTCTATTCCCATGTTTTTAAGAACATTTTTCAGGTCCTCAATGTGAATCTTCTCTCCTTTAGAAAAGGAAACGTGTACATATTAAACATCCTTATCAGGTGCAGGGGAAAGAGTAAGGTACAGTGAAGGGCTTGTTCAGCTCTTCAGAATCAAGGAGGGGAGTCAGACATTTTTCTTTCAACCTAAGTAAAGAGAACCTCTTATAATGATAAGATAATAATACACATAAAAAGCAAATAGGAATTGTATAAGCTCAGTAACTTAGAAAGATACTGTTTGATGGCTAATATAAATAATTCAATCACATAACAGTGGTATTATTTTCTTTATCTTTTCTCTTCCTCTCTGTCTCCTCCTCTAGGCCTTCCTCTTCTTCATCTTTCTTTTCTTCTATTGCCTAAATTATAGAATTGGTTTTAAATAATGATAACAAAAATTGACTTATAAAAATTTCTACCTTGAATAAAGTTATATTTATACAAATATTAATGCATTGCAAGCTGAAAAAAAGATATGAAAAACCAAATAAGAAGGTCTAACATATATATAGTAAGAGTTTCCAAAAGTGAGAAAAGAGGGGTGAGGTAATACTGAAACATAAGGACTGAGGGTTTAGAGGCTTGATGAAAGGCATAAATGTTCAGTTTCAGGAATCAGAAGTTCCAAGCAGGAAAAATGTAAAAAAGTCTACACTTGGCCACATGATAATGAGAACTTCAAAGATAGAGATACTCTTAAGAGTTACAAGAGAAAAACAGATTAACTATCAAAAAGCAATGAAGACTTATAGTTGATTTTTTAATAGCAAAAAATAGGGCCAGAAAACAGTGTATATAAGTCTACCTATCTATTTATCTATGTATGTATGTTCTTCTACCTCTTTTTCCCCTTTTAAGTTAAAATACAAATTTTATTATAGGCTAACTTTACAGCTTAGTCTCTAAGTAACAATGTTCAAATGGGGCTGTAACTAAATTTGGGAAGTAATTAACATGACCCAGAGATAGTATGACTGTCTCCCAGAGATAGACTGTTGGAACTTTGCTGCTTCTTATTCTGGGGAGAGAGTGAAGACAACTTTCACTTGTATGAAGGATAGCTGCATCTTACTAGTTGGAAACTAAGAGAGGTTTTTTGTTGTTTTATATGGAAGCTAAATTCAAATATATGTAGAAGAGTCTGTAGCTGAGTAGTCAAAAGGAGATTTAGGAGCTAATTCTCAGCTCCGGTCCCACCCTCTGTGCTCTGCTTTGCATGTGTTAGTCACTCAGTCATGTCCGACTCTTTGTGACCCCATGGACTGTAGCCTGCCAGGCTCCTCTGTCCGTGTAATTCTCTAGGCAAGAATACTGAAGTGGGTTGCCATTCCCTTTTCCAGGAGATCTTCTCACCCAGGGACTGAACCTGGGTCTTCTGCAGTGCAGGCAGACTCTTTACCATCTGAGCCACCAGGGAAGCCCTTATGTGTGGGACTCTAAGTCGCATTTCTGTTTTGCCAGCTGGCTCTATATTAAATTCTGTGAATAGGGGATGCCAGAGAGTCTGTAAGGCTGCCAGATGAAGGTAGTTCCTGAAGCAGTAGGTGAATCAAGTTTCTAATTTTCAGCCTTGTGGAACCAGTTTCATTACTTTTTTCAGACATAGTAGCTGAATGCATGCGCACATGCGAAGTTGCTTCAGCCGTGTCTGACTCTGTGACCCTATGGACTGTAGCCTGCCAGGCTCCTCTGTCCACGGAATTCTCCAGGCAAGAATACTGGAGTGGGTGGCCATGCTCTCCTCCAGGGGATCTTCCCAACCCAGGGAACAAACCTGTGTCTTTTTTGTCTCCTGCATTGGCAGGCAGGTTCCTTACCACTAGCACAGCTGGGAAGTCCATAGTAGCTGCACGTCAGTATTCTAAGGTAAAATGACCATCTACACGTCTAGACTTAGTCAAACCATGATTCAAGCATGAATGTAAAATAAAGATTTTTCAGACAAAGACTGACTCTTGTTGAAACTACTAAGAACAATTTACTTGAGGAAGAATAAAGTCAACCCCATAAAAAGTAGAAGTAAGAAACAATGGTGAGCAAAGAAAGTGATAAGCATGTTTAAATTCTGTGGAAGGCTGCATTTAAATTGCTCTACTCTTGCTTTTAATATACTCACTTGGCAAAACTCCATTCCTGGTTAAAAGAAGTATCTGCTTATTCTGTGTCTGCAGCCATGCAGCTGTGCTAGAGTTGAAGTTAACTATGCTGTTTTCGCTTTAAATTGATGATCATGAAGCTCAAGTAGGTCCTTATTTCTGTGGGGCAATCACACTATACTCGGCTGGTCCATTAACTTTCCCACTCTTCTTGTTGACTGCTTCACATCATTTCTCTTTCAAACCACCACTTCCTTCTTCTCTATTTAATCACAACTTATTTTATCTCTCTAATTAAAGAAGTCCTTATGGCAGAAACTGAAGAAGAAGTAAAGAGCCTCTTGATGAAGGTAAAAGAGAAGAGTGAAAAAGTTGGCTTAAAACTAAACATTCAGAAAACTAAGATCATAGCATCTTGTCCCATCACTTCATGGCAAATAGATGGGAAAATAATGGAAAAAGTGAAAGATTTTGTTTTCTTGGGCTCCAAAATTACTGCAGATGGTGACAGCAGCTATGAAATTAAAAGACGCTTGCACCTTGGAAGAAAAGCTATGACCAACCTGGATAGCATATTAAAAAGCAGAGACATCACTCTGCCAGCAAAAGTCCATCTAGTCAAAGCTATGGTTTTTCCAGTAGTCATGTATGGACGTGAGAGTGGAACTATAAAGAAAGCTGAGCACTGAAAAATTGATGCTTTTGAACTGTGGTGTTGGAGAAGACTCTTGAGATTCCCTTGGACTGCAAGGAGATCCAACCTGTCAATCCTAAAGGAAATCAGTCCTGAATATTCATTGGAAGGACTGATCCTGAAGCTGAAACTCCAATACTTTGGCCACCTTGATGGGAAGAACTGACTCGTTTGAAAAGACCCTGATGCTGGGAAAGATTGAAGGCAGGAGGAGAAGGGGACGACAGAGGATGAGATGGTTGGATAGCATCACCAACTTGATGGACATGAATTTGAGTAAGCTCCAGGAGTTGGTGATGGACAGGGAAGCCTGGAGTGCTGCAGTCCATGGGGTCGCAAAGAGTTGGATGTGACTGAGAGACTGAACTGAATTGAACTGAAAGAAGTCCTAATCACCGACCACCAGGAAATTACCTATTCACACTGTTTCTAAATCTTACCCTCTCAATTTCTCTTAAACATCCTTCAGTTTGGCGTCTTTCCACTCTCACCACCTACAACGTCTCTTTCTCTCTCTCCATGTGGCTATACACAATGGTCAATTCTCAGCCTTACTTGGATTATCAGCAGCATTTAACTGTTGATTTGCCCTCTAATCTGATATGGCAGATGCTATAGATGCACTGACCAAATCTCTTTAACCTTTGCCATTTCAATGCACACTAGTCCAACTTTCAATTGCCAGTGTCTCTTTGTCTGAAGGATTTCTTTGTGTATGTTGTGTTACAAAATGATCACCACAACAAGTCTAGTTAACATCCATCACAGTGGCTCCTTTTAAAATACATCAAAATTCAATTACTTTTTTTTTTGGGCAGTGACTCCAGGCAAGTGGGGGATCTAGTTCTCACCCCACCCAAGACCAGGGGTCAAATCCGTGTCTCCTGCAGTTGAAGCCCAGAATCTTAACTACTGACTTCCAGGAAAATCTCTATTTTTCACCACCTTGTTGTTATCTAAAGTGAAAGTGAAGTCTCAGTCGTGTCCAACTCTGAGACCCCATGGACTGTAGAGTACCAGGCTCTTCCATCCATGGGCTTCTCCAGGCAAGAATACTGGAGTGGGTTGCAATTTCCTTCTCCAAGGGATCTTCCCGACCCAGGGATCGAACCCCGGTCTCCCGCATTGCAGGCAGACGCTTTAGCATCTGAGCCACCAGGGAAACCCCATTGTTATCTAACCTGGTATTAAAAACTATCATCTCTAATGTGGATTACTCTAAAAGCCTCTTAAATGGTTTCCCTGTTTCTATTCTTGGTTTCTTTCCTCCACTTCCCTCACCTCCCCTGCTTCACCCCACCATCTGTTCACACAGAATCCAGAAAGATCTGATGAAAGATTAGGTCAGATTATATCATGCCTCAGCTCTAAATCCTTCAGTGGCTTTCCATTTATCTCAGAAAAAAGCCCAAGACCTGGCAGGTCTTTCATGGGGATGGCTGATCTTGTACCCATCACGTCTCTCTTCTCACCTCCGATTACTGTTTTCCTTGCTTACTCAGCTTCAGCTACATTGGCCTTCTTGCTGTTTCTTGAAAAGCCCAGATATGCTCCCACCTTTGGGCCTTAGTTCTTATTTCCTTTGCCTGCAACACTCTTTTTCCAGAAGCCCCCACATGGCTGAAACTCATACCTTCTTCAGGTATTTGCTCAAATGTCACCATCTTAAAGAGACCTGATTCTCTATTTAAGACCATAACTGCTCCTCTTCCCAACATACTTGGCTCCTTTAATGTAGTCTACTTTTCATCCTTCTCTATAGAATTTACCACTTTCAAACATACTATATAATGTACTTTTTATTGTGTTTATTGTTTACTGCTTATTTCCTCTGCTAGAATGTAAGCTCTGTGGGGGAAGTTATATTCTGTTTACCAATGTACTGTAAATGCCTCAAACAACGCCTGGCATGTAGTAAGTGCTGAATAAATAGTTGTTGAATGAATAAAGAAAGGAAACATTATTATATTAAAAATACAGTTCCATATAAAACTTCAAGACCAAGTAATAATTGTAACATCTCACTCACCTGTAATATTTTTAACTTTATCCATCAACACATTTAAATCAATCTTCTGATTATCTTGAAGATAAAAAGAATTTTTTTAGAACAATGATATGAAATCCTTTAATTGTGAAGCAAAATCCCCAAATTCAACCATTTGAAAACATTTCCCTAGAAGTTTATTAGCTTTTCATGTCAGAGATCATAATTGTAATTAAAACAGTTCCTGCATTTTACTCTATCAAAAATCCACACAGCATAGTGCATGAGCAAGGTTTAAAGTACTCTCCTTTCCTTTGAGACACTCTTTAGTTAGGTTAGTCTTTCCCAGACAGGAGTTTGAAACTTACTGAGAATTTAAACATTTTGTTTAAAAATTACGTCTCCATTTCACCAGTGTTGACTTTACCTTTGGGCTTCTGTTCACCTTGGCACCAAGTGATACCCTTAGAGGACAGACTGCTGGTGTGCCTGTCTGGTTCCCTTAGCTTGCTAACACAATCATCATCATGTTGATGTATTTTGTTAAACTTCCAAGTTATATTTGTTCTGTTTACTGACAAAATTTTTGTTTTGCAGTACCCATTCTCAATGGAAAGACTTTTTCATAGACCGTTAACTTAATTTCTTTAGTATTTCTCAAAATAAAACCAGAAGCTACTGGATATCAATAGATATATTTTAATGAGTTTATAAAACTTCAAGTTTGAGAAACACTAAATTGGGATGTTACGATAGTAATTAAATGATTATTGTTGTTAAGTTGCTAAATTGTGTCTGGCTCTTTGGGACCTCATGAACTGAAGCACGCCAGGCTTCCCTGTCCTTCACTATCTCCTAGAATTTGCTTAAACTCATGTCCATTGAGTGGGTGATACCATCCAGCCGTCTCATCCTCTGTCACCCCCTTCTTCTCTTGCCCTTAATAGTAAAAAGATGCTATTACACTAACAGGCAAGATTCAGTTTGTAACCTTAAAGCTGTTCATGGACAAGCTCATTCTGCACTCATGACTTGGTCAAGGGTGCCAGTTCATCACTGCTTGAATGTGTTTGCATTCTTGTATTATTTTTAATATTCCTCAGATTTTAAGTTCTCCCAAGGGTAAGATACCAGTTTAACGGTTTGTTCAAGAGTGATGTTCCTAAATGCTTTGTTGTTGTTCAGTCCCTCAGTCATGTCCAACTCTTTGTGACCCCATGGACTGCAGCACACCAGGCTGCCCTGTCCTTCACTGTCTCCCAGAGTTTGCTGAAATTTATGTCCATTGAGTCGGTGATGCCATCTCATCTTCTGTTGCCCACTTCCCCTCTTGCCCTCGATCTTTCCCAGAATCCTCTGTCCATGGAATTCTCCAGGCAAAATACTGGGGTGGGTAGCCATCCCCTTTTCCAGGGGATCTTCCTGACCCAGGGATTGAACCCTAGTCTCTTGCGTTGTCGGCAGATTCTTTACTATCTGAGCTACCAGGGAAGCCCCCACAAATGTTTCCTGAATAATAAAGTTCTAGCAAAATGCAAGCATATTATATAGAATGAATTAGCTTTAAAAATAGTATATATTCCAGGTTCTTAGATGTGAAATTTATCCTTGCTTGTTCTTTTTAAAATGTATTTTAAATTATGATAATCTTTTATTGTTATCCTTTATAGTATTTTCTTATTATTAATATGAGCACTATTATAATTATTTTACATAAAATACAGAAGAATCTTTTGGGATTAAAGTTTGTTTCTATAGAAGAGAGATGCCATCATTTCCTTTACTTTGTGTGCCTCTAATTCACTCCATTGAGACTTGCTGGGCCCCTCAGACTGTTTACCATTCTATCTCAGATGATTCCACAGATGTACAAGGCAGTCCACCAGAATGAGATTAATAACTCTACACTTTAAATCACTGTGGTGGTATCTTTTATCATGTTTCAGGATATTAAAGAAACAAGGTAACCAAAAATATCTACATTTACTGCATTGGTAGATTAAAAGAGTTCTGAAAGTGTTTAAAGATCCTCTGATGCTGGGAAATATTGAAGGCAGGAAGAGAAGGGGACAATAGAGGATGAGTTGGTTGGATGGCATCATTGACTTAATGGACATGAGTTTGAGCAAGCTCTGGGAGTTGGTGATGGACTAGAAAACCTGGCATGCTACAGTCCATGGGGGTCACAAAGAGTTGGACATAACTGAGTGACTGAACTGAACTGAACTGAAAGGGTTTAAAAAAGCAGAGATAAAATCATTTTTGGAAAAACTGCCTGCTTCTTATTAAGTCAAAGGTCCCAAGAGCCTAGAACAGTGCCGTCATAGGGATTCAGTTAAAGTTTATGAACTGAAATAATGAAAGGTACTGGGGAGGGGGAAGTAAAGATGGGGGGAAAAGGTTATTGTGAGATTATATACAATCATTTATGCAAAACTTTTGAAAATTTTAAAGCACTATAGAATTCTTTTAAAATTCCATTCAATTTAAAAAAAGAAAAAAGAATGAAGGTAGCACTTATTTGGAAAAACCCATATTCCTTGACTTGGGTCAATCTTCCATTTTTACTACTTCCTCAAGGGGGCAAGTGCCCCTCAAAATTTCCTAATTAATTTTTCTCAGCTCTACTAGTATAAGAAAAGTCTCCATTCAGTTCAGTTCAGTCGCTCAGTTGTGTCCGACTCTGCGACCCCATGAACCGCAGCACACCAGGCCTCCCTGTCCATCACCAACTCCCAGAGTCCACCCAAACCCATGTCTGTTGAGTCGGTGATGCCATCCAACCATCTCATCCTCTGTCGTCCCCTTTTCCTCCCCTCAATTTTTCCAGCATCAGGGTCTTTTCAAATGTGTCAGCTCTTCGCATCAGGTGGCCAAAGTATTGGAGTTTCAGCTTCAACATCAGTCCTTCCAATGAACACCCAGGACTGATTCTCCTTTAGGACGGACTGGTTGGATCTCCTTGCAGTCCAAGGGACTCTCAAGAGTCTTCTCCAACACCACAGTCTAACACATGCCAAATTTAGTGCCAATTGGTAACTTCAGTATACATCTTCTTAAGATTATTAATTCTGTAGTTCGTGACAATATTAGCAGAGTGGTTGAAAGACAGTTTCTGGAGCCAGACTGCCTGTCTACCACTAGCTCTCTGACTCTAGGCAAGCTACTTGTTTTCTCTGTTTCCTGATATATAAATTAAGCATTAAAATGAAACTTATAGAGTAGTTTGGAAAATGAAATGATATAGTAAACTGCTTAGAACAGTGCCTTGCACAAGTCAGGACTATGTAAGTGTTGCACACTGCTATTTAATGCTGGATTAACAGTAGGGACTCAAGGATTGAAGTGTTGACATTAGTTCTCTGAAATCTACAAAATCTCTAGTTCAATAAATCCTCCACATTCTTAAAAAAAAAAAAGCACAACAACCTAATGATTAAAGACTTGAATATTCTTGTTAGACCTTGGCATTTCCTATGGAGAGTGACACTTGTCATCTATATTGGGCAGCCTTCTTGGTGATCTTTCCCGAGTGATAGTTACTTGGCTTCAGCTGTGCTGAAGGCCTCACTCTTTTTCTTCTTTTCATATATTATACATTATATCTTCAGTCATTCCAGCCCTTACACTGGCCTCATATCCACAGTTTTGCTAAGGGTATATTGATATCAAAACTCTCACCATCAGCTGGTAGGTGGTCCTTCAGTTCCTGGATTTCTTCCTCTGTGAGATCAATTCCCATGTTTTTAAGGCAAATGTCCACTTTATCTGAAGATACCTTTGTCCCTTAGGAAAGAAAGGGATGGATATGAGAAATATTTCTAGTGATGTAAAGAGTGGATTAGTTTAGCTCATAGTGAGGCATCAATACTTATAGAGAATAAAGAGCAAAGAACAAATGTCTGAAGTAAACGTAGTCTTGGTGTCTAAGTCAGAAATTCCTAAACCTTGATCCCTGGGATTTGGAAAACTTTTAAGAGAAGAAACTGAGGGGTTGGAGGTATCTGATGCGCGTGTGTGTTAGTTGCTTAGTTATAGCTGACTCTTCGCAACCCACAGACTGCAGCCCACCGGGCCCCTCCATCCATGGGATTCTCCAGGCAAGAACACTGGAGTGGGTTGCCATTTCCTTCTCCAAAAGGAACTACAGAAAGAACAAAAGTGAAGTCACTCAGTCATGTCCACCTCTTTGTGACCCCATGGACTGTAGCCTACCAGGCTCCTCTAGCCATGGAATTTTCCAGGCAAGAATATTGGAGTGGGTTGCCATTTCCTTCCAGGAGGTATCTGATAAGTCATGACAAAGACTAAAATTAACCTTTATAAACACGTCTGTACAGTAGGATTTGAAACTTGCTAAATTAATGGAGAACTATCCATCCAGACATCCTGTCCATGGATTTACTCTATCATAATCCTATACATTTAATAACGCCCATTTCTAGGTACTATCTCTGGAAAGTCAATATCAATATGACTGAAAGAGGCCCAGTAATCTGAATGCTAAATCTTTCCCTCTTCCCCAGTTACTCTGATATACAATTTTATTTGGGAACCAAAGCTTTTGGGTTTACTGTAGTTAAACAATTTTGGTGAATGTACAGTACCTAAGGCATATAAAGAATAAATACTGAATTAATAACTGGGACAGCAGGATTAATAATCTGAAATATGTAAAATAGAGTTTTTGAAAATAAGAACAAGCTCAATGTCCTCAGTTTTAATTGCCTTTTCATCATACTTCTCACTCACCTTCAAGAGACCTCAATTCTTTCATCAACCTGTTCATATACACTCTTCTTTTGGCTGCAAGAAAGGGAAAAATCCAAGGCTCAGACAGCAGTGTAGATATTTTAAAATAGAATAAACATGCATAATTTTAGAAATACAAAGACTTGCATGTTTTATTCTAGACTTTTTTTTATTATTTTGCTTAAAAGAATAAATCTCAGGAATGGAAACAGCTCTCAACTTGGTAAGATCATTTTGGTGGGGAGGGCATGAGACATTCTGTAAATAGCACATATTAGTCATATAAATCCATAGTCTCAAGTTTCCTTGAAGGTCACTGTGATTTTTTTCCTCCCTGTGATATTTTTAATGCTCACCATCAACTGGAAGATTGTTCAGTAGTTCCAAGCCTTTATCTTCTATGAGCTCTATCCCCATATTTTCCAGAAAATTTTCCAGGTTACTAGTGTCAACTTTCTCACCTTTAAAAATTAAAACATGGTAATGATCGACAATTTGAAGAATGATGATTCTTTATTATTAAAAAAATCCCTATATTGTCTTTGTCAATTTAGCAATGAAGCAAATCTGGCAAGAATGCAGACTATTGCTAAGACATGATCTTAGAGTGTTTAGGCTAAACAAAGGTGATCAAAGGTAGGCTGCAAGTCAGTAGATGGAAACATTCATCAGTAAATAGGTAGAGTGAGAGAATACATCAATAAGGAAATAACTGCTATTAAAATAAAATTTTGTGCATGCATTAAAATCCCAGTTTTTCAGTCTTTTTGATCCTGTGTCATGGAACTATACTGGGCTTTTCTCCAGGGCCTTCTTCCTTTTTAAAAAATTTTATTTATTTTTTTAATTGAAGGACAATTGCTTTACAGAATTCTGTTGTTTTCTGTCAAACCTGAACATGAATCAGCCATAGGTATACATATATATATCCCCTCCCTCTTGAACCTCCCTCCCTTCTCCCTCTCTATCCTACCCCTCTAGGTTGATACAGAGCCCCTGTTTGAGTTTTCTGAGACATACAGTAAATTCCTGATGACTATCTACTTTATATATGGTAATAACAGTTTCCACGTTACTCTCTCCATACTTCTCTCCTCCCTTCTCCCCATGTCCATAAGTCTGTTCTCTATGTCTGTTTCTCCAATGCTGCCCTGCAAATAAATTCTTCAGTATCATCTTTCTAGATTCCGTATATATGCGTTAGTATATGATGTTTATCTTTCTCTTTCTGACTTACTTCACTCTGTATAACAAGCTCTAGGTTCATCCACCTCATTAGAACTGACTCAAATGTATTCCTTTTTTATGGCTGAGTAATATTCCATTGTGTATGTGTACCACAATTCTTTATCCATTCATCTGTTGATAGACATCCAGGTTGCTTTCATGTTCTAGCTATTGTAAATAGTGTTGCAATGAACAATGGGATACATGTGTCCTTTTCAATTTTGGTTTCCTCAGTCTGCTAACTTCATCAAGCTTTTGACAGACATGAACCACCTTCTCCCTCAAGGTTATTATTCTAACCATATCTTTTATTTGTTATCATTTCCTTTCTCAAAAGGTAAGGATCTCAAAAATGTCTACCCTCTCTATATTCTGTTTTACCATTCTAATTTTTCTTCCCATTGCTAGCTTTCTTTTCAACCCTTCCTATAGTGCCCTTTTGGACTCATATGTCATTAAATTTCAATTTCTCTATATCATCAATATCTTTGCAGACTCTTACCTTCTTCCTTAAGTTAATTTCACCTTTTCCTAATAGACTTTTCTATTATTATTATTTATTTTAATTTTTTATTTAGAGAAAACTGCTCATTATTCTATATCCCATTGCCTTAGGGCTTGGCATTCTCCTGGATTCCAGTTGCTGCTTTCCAACTATGCTCAAACCTTTCCTCTTTTGAGATTTATGAAACACTTTCTTTTTATTGTCACTTAATTGATTTCTTGGTTGTGTCAAGACTCACAGTCTTTCTCTGCACTCAAACTCCTGGCATCGTTACAGTGAATTCCAGTCTTTATTTGGAGGGCTCATTCAACAACTTCCTCTCTGACCTTCTTATCCTCAGACTTATCTCATAAATTCTATACTAGTTAACTGACATGGGCATACCCTTGACTTTGTTATCACCTGGAAGTGCATTTTAAAATCTTAAATTCTAACATGCCTGCTCCTGGCCAGAACTTCATATTTTCCCACTTCATTTACTTCCTTACTCCTACCACACATTATAATCTCTGTAGAGCCCTTCATTCCACCCCTCACTTTTCTCTAAGTTTATAATTTCCATTTTCACTTCCCTCCCTATCTGCCCATACTTGGCCACGTAACCACTCTCTTGACTACACCTTTCATGTCTTTTGGCACATCAGCCTTGAGAAATCCCTAACTTGGTCCACCTGAAGAATATCATAATCATGGGAAAAGTTACTTATTTATGATAGCTGACAACTGACCTTGTTTGACTCTTGGCACTTCCTTGCAGTGCTTTCATATATTTCTCTAGTTCCTATTTCCTACCAAAGTAATATGAAACCAGCAATGTCCATGCATGCTAAGTCATTTCAGCTGTGTCTGACTCTGCAACCCTATGGAATGTAGCCTGCCAGGCTCCTCTGTCTATGGGATTCTCCAGGCAAGAATACTGGAGTGGGTTGCCATGTCATCCTCCAGGGGATCTTTCCAACCTAGGGATCGAAACTGCATCTCGTATGTCTCCTTCATTGGCAGGTGGGTTCTTTATCACTAGTGCCACCTGGAAAGCCCAAACTTAGCAATACTTTTTTTGAAGTTCCCTACCCCATTACTGTGCCTGTTTTTTTTCAGTAGATGATTTTGTTTTCCACTTTATCGAGAAAACTGAAGCTCTGAGGTAAATTCCTCTGAATTTAACTCCACATTTACACAGATTCTCTTCCTGATTTGAGGTCTGACTGACTCAGAGAAAAGAGGTGGTTTCAGATCCTTACCCAGATATTCAACCACCTAGCATTCAATTTCCCATAGATGTCTCACAGGAACCCCAAACTCAATATGACCAAAATGAAGACTATATCTTTGTTCCTAAGTCTGTTTTGCTGAAGTCTTTATTTTGGTAAAATAAATAAATAAATTTATTTATTATAAATAAATAAAGTCGTTATCACCTACCCAACTACCCAACTCAGAAACTAAGGAGTCATCCTTCACTCCATCCTTTTGTTCTATTTCCATAGCTCATGAGTAGCCAAATCCTATACATTCTACATCTGTAACATCTCTTACATATGCCTCTTTCTTTCAAGTCTCATAAATAACGTTTCAGTTCAGTTTAGTTGCTCAGTCGTGTCCAACTCTTTGCGACCCTGTGAATCGCAGCACGCCAGGCCTCCCTGTCCATCACCAACTCCCGGAGTCCACTCAGACTCACGGCCATCAAGTCAGTGATGCCATCCAGCCATCTCATCCTCTGTTTTCCCCTTCTCCTCCTGCCCCCAATCCCTCCAGCATCAGGGTCTTTTCCAATGAGTCAACTCTTCGCATGAGATGGCCAAAGTACTGGAGTTTCAGCTTCAGCATCGTTCCCTCCAAAGAATTCCCAGGGCTGATCTCCTTCAGAATGGACTGATTGGATCTCCTTGCAGTCCAAGGGACTCTCAAGAGTCTTCTCCAACACCACAGTTCAAAAGCATCAATTATTCAGTGCTCAGCTTTCTTCACAGTCCAACTCTCACATCCATACATGACCATTGGAAAAACCATAGTTTAGTTCTGCCCTTTACCATCTTTTGCCTGAACAGTTACAATCTGCTTCGTAACTAGTCTCCCTGACTCTATTCTAGCACACAAATCTCCATCCATCATTTATACTGCAGCTTGAGTAATCTTTCTAATTTGCAAATCTAATCACATAGTCCCCTGTTTAAAACCCTGGAATGACTCCCCACTCAGCACAGAATGAAATTCACACTCCTTTATTTGGTATCCAAGGTCCTCCATAATTTGTCTCCTATATTAGTTTCCTGATGTTGCTATATGTTACAAATTACCAAAATCTTGGTGATCTAAAACAACATGGATTTGTTTCTTGTGCAGTTCTGGGGGTCAGAGGTCTGAGTCAGTCCTACTGGGGTAACATCAAGGTATCAGCCAGGCTGGCTCCTTCAGGAGGCTCTAGAGAGAGAATCCGTTCCCTTACATTTTCCATGTCTAGAGGCCACTTACTTTCCTTGGTTCATGACCCTTCTTCCATCTTTAAAGTCAGCAGTATAGCATCTGGCTTCCATTGCTGCATTGGCTTCTACTTTTTCTGTCATCAAATTTCACTTTGCTTCCTTCTTCTAAGGATATTTGTGATTACATTTAGGGTCAGCTGGATAATCAAGGATATTTTCTCCATCTCCAGATCATCCTTAATCACATTTCCACATATACGGTTTTTTGCCACATAAGGTAACAGCCACAAGTTCTGCCCATCCCACTCTGTCTGGAAAAACTGACTCACCTTTCAAGGATCAGTTCACTGTTGCCCATACTGTTAAAGCATTCACCAGTTTCTCCTCCTCAGGTTCAAGTGACCATTCTCCTCTTCCTTTGCTTTGTATAGGTTTTAAACAAAGCACCTATAACATTTTATTGCATTGATTTATAGTTTTTTCCTTGCCGCAACTACATAGGCTCCTGGAAGGTTGGTTTTTATGTATCCATACTTGGAATATAGTAGATGCTTAACAATGAGTTAATAAAAATCTAACCTACCTGTAAAAAAGTTTCCTTCATCCATTACCACACTCACGTCTACTTTTCCCTCATCTATAAGAGAAGACAGGATTTTATGCATAAAGACAATAAAAGAGAGAAATGGAAGACAGATATAAGTTATATGCTGAAGAAAAACATGAAATTCAGCAAATGTTATGGTTTGCTTTAGAGTTTTATCCTATTTTCATTCCAAATGGAAACTGTGGAAAGACAAACCTCTTGATTATACAGAGGATACTTACACTCCCAACTTCACTTTTATTCTATTAAGATAAACTCTACATGGTAGAATAGCAGACTGACATTTAAAAAGTCACCCTCTCTACTTTCAGATCTGGAAAAATTCTTTTTTTTAAATTGATGATAAGGTTGATAAGCATCTTAAAAGGGGCAAATGCTCAAGTAGGAAAGTTATGACTTGGAGCATTGAAAATACCTATTTTGGAGGACTTCCCTGGCAGCCCAGTGATTAAGACTCCATGCTTCCACTGCATGGGTTTGATACCTGATTGGGGAACTAAGATACTGCATGTGATGCAACGTGGCCAAAACAAACCAAAACAACTTATTTTTTTGCTCATTCCACAGGTAACACTTAGCTGTATTCAGGCACTATACACACTCAGTATTTTAAAAAAAGAGCTTCGATCAACCTGACAAACTTTAATAAGCAGTTTAAAAATCTTTGTTTGTATTTTCTTTTTAAATGGGGTATTTAGAAGGAACAGCCTGATGGATGATCAGTGTCTCACAGGAAGCTGTCTGTTCTCATGTACTTCAGTTAGCCCTACAGAAGACTCATGAATTGCCTGAAACAGGTCTCTAATGTTATTTCCCATGGGCTCAATGACCTCAGAATTGGTACTCCAGGAGTTGGCTGATATGTCCATGACCAAAATCACTGTTGTGGCATTCTAATAATGTTTAAAATATCTGGAAAATATGATAATAAAATATATCTACATCCTTTTATAGGCAGATCAAAAATACTGGGAAACTATATATTTCCAGTAATAAAGAAAAAATTATCCTGTGGAAAATTTCCATTTCTCCGGCCAGAGCAAAGGCATAGTTAAGTAGAATAGTGTTGACATGAAGGTATATGGGTCATTATAATTACCAGTAACAAAATCTACTATTAAATACCTACTATGTGTTGGGCCCTATCCTAGAAACTTACAATATTTGGGAAAGGTAACTATTACATTCTTCTTTTTTTAAGAAACTAAGACTCAGAGGGATTAATTTGAACAATCTTGCACAGACAGAGCTGAGATTTAAGTCTGTGTCTTATTCCAAATTTCAAATTCTTTCCATAATTCCGTATAATCAGTAGAGCCAGTGGAATAAAGTCCAGGTTTTTACCGTTTTTCTCAAAGGGGTTTGTTATCTTGCAAACTTTTCTAGTGGATCTTTGTGGGCCTCACTATTAGGGGTTACTCTAACATATGCTAGGTGTGATAGTTATAAAGGAAAATTATTTTGGAATTATTTCTTCATTTTTAACTTGTTTCTGGTAGTTCAGAATTCATCCTAGCTAATTATTTTCCTGTCTTTTTCTTAAGACTACTTTCCTCCTTAGTCTATTTGCTTACTTTGAAACTTTCCTTCTCATATATTCCCTCCATTTATTTATTTATTTTGCTTCTCCTTTTGGTCTGCTAATAATCTTTACAGTGCTCTGGCACAATGCTAAACTTTGCTAAATCTATGGATAGCTAACTTCCTAGGGAAAGTCAAGTAAGATAAATCATTAGAGTACTAATTTCCGGACATCTTTATACATATTTCTAGTTCAGAGTCCTATAGATATCTCAAATTCAAAATGTGTAAAACTGAAACTATTCTTTTGATATTATAACCTGAATCTTTCCTGAATTCTCAAATTGGCTATGATACAATTTATGATTTAGCCACAAGGAGATGTCTGCTTCCTAAAAAAATGTTTTAAAGCTAAACTTTATTATTAGTTTTGGCCACATGGTATGTGGGATCTTTGCTCCTGGCCAGGGACAGAACCCATGGCCCCTGCATTAGAAGTGTAGAGTCTTGGCCACTGGACCTCCAGGGAAGACTCTAAAATTTTTCTTCTTTTTCATAACTCACCTGTAATCAGTCACTTAAGCCATATCCATTTTAATTCTAAAATGTTTCCCAAATCAGTCCATGATGACTAATCCATCACTAAGTTCACTTCACTAGCCGAGGCCCTTATCATCTCTTGTTGGAACATAGCAATACGTTTTAAATTTGAGTCTTTCTTTCCAATAGTGCCCTCTATGTTGCCATCAGCACCAACTTCCAAAAGTGAAATATTCTAGATACACTACTATAGGATGAAGGCTAAAATTGAAGGGAGAAACAGACAATTAAAGTACAATACTTGGAGAGTTTAATATCAAATTTTTGATAATGGCTAGAACACCTAAATAGAAAAACAGTAGAATAAAGAAGACAAGCAATATTATCAACCATAAAACATCCTCCAGGATACACCATTATGCTAGGTCATTAAAAAGTCTCATTCAGTTCTGAGATCACAGGAAGTATGTTCTCTGACTACAGTGGAATTAATTCAAAATCAATAGTAGAAGGAAATTTAAGAAATACACAAATATTTGGAAATTAAAAACACATTTTAAGATAACCCATGTATCAAAAAATCACAATGGGAAATTAGAAAGTATTTCTAGTTGAATGAAAATGAAACCGTATCAAAATTTTTGGATTGCAGTTGAAAACAATTATGTTAGAAAAACAGAAAAATCTGAAATTAATAATCTAAATTTTCATTTTAAGAATCTAGAAAACAAAGAGCAAACTAAATCCAATGTAAACTGAAAGAAGGAAATAATAGAGATTAGAAGTGAAATCAATAAAATGGAAAGCAAAAAATCAGTAGGGAAAACTGATGTTGGCTCTTTGGAAAGATCAACAAAATTGTGAAATTCTTAGCTAGACTAACCAAATAAAAAGAGATAAGACAGATCAAAATCAGGAGACCAACACTAACTTTACAGAAACTCACAGGATTATAAAGAAATACTATGAATAACTTCACATCAACAAATTAGACAATTTAGATTAAATGGGCAAATTCCTAGAAAAGACACAAATTACCAAAATAATTCAATAGAAAGAAGGCTAAAACTCTAACGCCTTAGTCTTGGCAGCCTTCCTTTTCAGCTTGTTTTCTGCAACTTTATGACATGAAGTGTATACCCTGCTGCTGCTGCTGCTAAATCATTTCAGTCGTGTCCAACTCTGTGTGACCCCATATCCTAGCCATAGAGAAATTCTTGCTAGTTCCCTAACCATGTGATTTTGCATGATTTTATGCTTTTTCATGCACTGATTTCCTCATCTAGGATTTTTTTTTAATGAAGAATTTCAACACACCTGATAAAGTTTTCTCTGATCCTTTTCTAGGCAATTTTAGTTTTTCCATCCTTTAGAATCTTAATGAAAACATTTGTATTATTATAACACAACCACATAGCCATTATGAGGACTTGTAAACATGCAAGCCTTTTTACTAGACTGTGAACTTTTAGAGGACACTGTCACTTTTTATATTTCTAATAGCTATGTCATCCTTCATTTTTATATTTTTAATAGCTTATGTATATTAAGCACTCAATAAGGTCCACTGCACAAATTGATGCATTCTTGAGGACTGGGCCCTTATCTCTTGTCTTTAAGTATATCTGTACAACTTTAAATATACTCTCAGCAATTCTCATATATGAATCAAAAATTTCACCAGGAGCAGCTCACCATCCACGGGCAGGTTGTTTAGCAGGTCTTTATGTTCTTCTTCTTCAATCTTAAAGCCCATATTTTCCATGAAGGAGTCCAGCTTATTAACATTAAGATCCACTCCTTAGGTAAAAATAAAATGGGAATGAGAAAAACAAACAATAATGACAAAGTGAAAAGTGCTAGACATATCCATGCATTAATTAGAGAGTAAAAAATCAAAGGGACAATAAAGTTATTTAAGAATCAAGAACAGAACTTATGCCTCATTTCTGTCCAGAGGATTTGATTATAGTTCTTATGCAACATTTATAAGGAAGAAATTAAAAATTTAGGCAAATCTGGTGAATTCTGGTAAGAAACTGCCTTTATAGTTATATTCAGAAAATAGAACTTGAAATGCAATGATAGAAACAAAATTTTATAGTTATATTCAGAAAATAGAACTTGAAATGCAATGATAGAAACAAAAATAATTTCTTCAAAGCTAGTTATGTTCAA
>SJYQ01000302.1:258204-307773 GCA_006410935.1 Redunca redunca
AGACAACGAAAGAGACTCAGATCTATAGAGTGAACTTTTGGACTCTGGGGGAGAGAGAGAGGGAGACGGTGGGATGAGATGGGAGAATGGCATTGAAACATGTATACTATCAAGTACAGGTAATCTTATTTGTGATAATGTTTTGATTTACAATAAACAGGTACTAGTTTAAAAAAAAAAAAAAAAGAAAAAAAAAAATTCCCAAGGGATCAATATCACATATAATGTATTTTCTGACCAGAATATAATAAAATTAAAATTTAATAACAAAAGAATTGCTAAACATTAGACATACCTCAAGAAGATAACAGTGTACATCTTTCACCCAGTCCATGAAAAAAACTTTGTGTCCTTACCTCACAAAACCTTGAAAGTAAAAAAAAAAAAAAAACACCCAAATCTTGAAAGTACAAGGAACTTCAAACAAGCATTTCTCTCTTTGGTCTGTCATTACTGATGACCTGAGTCTGCTTCTTCTTTTTTTTTTAAATTATTTTTAATCGAAGGATAATTGCTTTACAATATTGTGTTGGTTTCTGCCATACATCAACATGAATCAGCCATAGGTATACATGCGTTCCCTCCTCCTTGAACCTCCCTCCCACCTCTCACCCCATCCCGCCCCTCTAGGTTGTCACCGAGCACTGGTTAGAGCTCCCTGATTCATATAGCAAATTCCCACTGGTGATCTATTTTTACATATGGTAGTGCCTCTCCATTTGTCCCAACTTCTCCTTCCCACCCGCACTGTGTCCACAGGTCTGATCTCTATGAGTCTCCACTGCTGCCTTGCAAATAGGTTCATCAGTACCATCTTTCTAGATACTGTACATATGCATTCATATATGACATTTGTTTTTCTGCTGAGTCAGTTTCTTACTTTTAGACTTTCACATGAGAATCAGTCACTAGCCTTTGATATTACCCAATGGTCTTTCTTCTGTAAAATGTGAGATTTTTTGTCTCTTCCCCCCATACTTTTGCCCTTTCTTTTTTTTCCATTATGATTATATCACACCTTTGGGGGAGGGGGTTGGTAATTGAGATTAACTGCTCATTATTATGACTATATAAATATTATAACTAAGCCACATAATGGATACTTCCCATTCCATAATAGGCTATAACTATTAATATATTTCCTTTCATATTGAAATTTTTGTCTTTCTTGCAGTTAACAATCGACTTTTTTAAAAATTAATTTACAGTGTTGTATTAGTGTCTGCTGTACAACAAGGTGAATCAGCTATAGGTATATACATATATCCTTTCCCTCTTGGACCTCCCCCCACCCCTCATTCCACCCATAAGGTCATCACAGAACACTGGGCTGAGCTCCCTGTGCTATACAGCAGCTTCCCACCAGCTAGCTACTTCACACAGGGTGGTGTAAATACGTCAATGCTACTCTTTCAATTGTCCCACCTTCCCATCCCCACCCCCCTCCAGTCCACAAATCTGTTCTCTACTACTGTGTCTCTATTTCTACCCTGCAAATAAGTTCCTTAGTAACAGTCTTATTTTGCTTAGTTTCCAGTGTGTCTATGTAGTTAATTAATCTCTAACTCTCAAACAGAACTGAAAAATCTCCTCTCAATATGTTCAAATAATGTTAAATATTCTACGAGTCCCTAGACTACCACTTTTTTTGGAGACAATATTCTTCTGCTCTAAATTAAACAATTTCTCATTTTTTTAAAAAATTAATTTTTGTTGGAGTATATCTGCCTTACCATGCTGTGTTAGTTTCCATTGTGCAGCAAAATGAATCAAGTATACACATACACATAGCTTCTCGTTTTTAGATTTCCTCCCTCCAGCTGCTACCCCAATCCCAGGGCCCAGAGCGGGAGGGGACAGAAGATCCCGGGCTCTGTGACTCAGAGCCTATTATAATGTCTAGTACCTAATGGCAACCAATTCACTTTCACTGAATGGATGAATACTTCATTGGTAAATTAAATGCTCACCATCGAGTGGCAAACTTTTCCTCAACACAGAATTCTCCTTCAGTTGGTCTCTTAACCCTATGTCTTTCAGAAGATTTCCCAGATCGTTATGGTCAAGTACCTCCCCTTAAAAAATAAAATAATGATAAAAGGTCAAACTTTAAATAATAATAACAGTAATAAAAATACAAATAATACCAATGCTACTACTAATATCAATTGTTTGTGTAGCATCATCCACAAATATAGGATAAAAAGCAATAGAAAGATTAAGTATTGTTTAATTACTTAGAATTAGAAGGGGGATTCAGAAATAGTTTCTTTCTGGTAAAATGGAGTTCTTCAATGTTGGGAACAAGTAACAAACACAGCACACAGAAAATCAGTATTTCTATAACAGCTCATTAAATTTTCTGGTGCAAATAATTCTGCCAGCATGTAATATTTGCTCTATTGTTTTATTTTTACCTGAATTATTAGCTTCTTCTCAGTGGTCATATTACCTACATGTGTAATTGGCCTTGCCATTTTGCTTTTAGAACAGCAGGAAAATAATAATATTATTGAGAAATACCAAAGCATAAAATGTTTATTATTGAGGCATTATACTGTAGCCTTTAAAGTAAGAAGTAGGTAACAATTAATTATAATAATGAATAACATTTAGCTTATAAAGCTGTCTTTTCAGTTATGTATACATTACTAATTAAAACAGATGTAGCAGGGTTAATATGTCATGGACAGGCTAACAGAAAATACTTTAAAAATAACTTCTTTTGTTAAGTATTGAGATTTTAAAAATTATTCCTTATTATTTCTTCTCACTCACCTAGAAGTTCTTGTACTTCATCTAGAAGTCTATCCAGTTTAACTTTTCTCTCAACTACAAAATAAAACAAAATTTAGATATAATCCTGCTATGACCTAAATCTCGTCCCCTTAATTTCATATGTTGCAGCCCTATTCCCCAGTGTGACTGTATTTGGAAATAAAGTCTTTAGGAGGTAATTAAGGTTAAATGAGGTTGTAAGGGTGGAGCCCTAATCCAATAGGACTATGGCCTTATAAGAGGAAGATTTATTTTTTTCTCTCCACTCTGCCATGTGAAGACACAGTGAGAAGGAAGCTGTCTGCAAGCTAGGAAGAAAATCTTCGCCAGAAACCAAATAAAATGACACAGTGATCTTGGATTTCCCTGCATCCAGAACTTAGAGAAAATAAATTTCTTTTAAGTCACACAGACTAACGTATTTTGTTATGGCAGCCTGAGCAGACTAATACAGGTCCCAATTATATAAATTTTTTTTTTAATTTTTATTTTTACTTTATTTTGCTTTACAATACTGTATTGGTTTTGCCATACATTGACATGAATCCACCACGGGTGTACATGAGTTCCCAATCCTGAACCCCTCTCCTACCTCCCACCCCATATCATCTCTCTGGATCATCCCCGTGCACCAGCCCCAAGCATCCTGTATCCTGTATCGAACATAGACTGGCGATTTGTTTCTTACCTGATAGTATACATGTTTCAATGCCATTCTCCCAAATCATCCCACCCTTTCCCTCTCCCACAGCGTCTAAAAGTCCGTTCTATATATCTGTGTCTCTTGCTGTCTCGCGTAGAGGGGTTATCATTACCATCTTTCTAAATTCCATATATATAATATATATAAAATTCTTAAACTGTGGAGTAAAACGTAAGAATTTCCCAGTTGCCAAGAGTTTTTTTTCCTTCTAGTTAGATGTTTTATTTGACTCTGCATTCCTATGGACTGTAGCCTGCAAGGCTCCTTTGTCTGTGGCATTTTCCTGGTAAGAATACCAGAGTGAGTTGCCATGACCTCCTCCAGGGGGATCTTTCCAACCCAGGGATCGAACCCATGTCTCTTATGTCTCCTGCATTGGCAGGTGGGTTCTTTACCACTAGTGCCACCTGGGAAGCCCTATATAAGCATAAGCTTGGGGGGAAAAAGACTCTAAGTATGACGAACACATTTATTCCATTTCTTCACCTTTTACTTTTTGTGTTCCTCACTCACTAGACTGGGAGAGAAAAACAATTCTTTCCTAGTTTTGTCTTGTTTTCTATTTCAGCTTTATAGCTGACCAAATTGTAAGATATTAAAACTACACTGTGATTATTTTATATATATACATTGTGGAAAGTTGCCCCCATTTAGTTAGTTAGTATCTCTCACTATATAATCTATCCATCTATTAACTATCTATCTATATGTTTTTGGTGAGAACATTTAATTCTCTTCAGTTCAGTCGCTCAGTCGTGTCCGACTCTTTGCGACCCCATGAATCAAAGCACGCCAGGCCTCCCTGTCCATCACCAACTCCTGGAGTTTACTCAGATTCATGTCCATCGAGTCAGTGATGCCATCCAGCCATCTCATCCTCTGTCACCCCCTTCTCCTCCTGCCCCCAATCCCTCCCAGCATCAGTCTTTTCCAATGAGTCAACTCTTCTCATGAGGTGGCCAAAGTACTGGAGTTTCAGCTTCAGCATCATTCCTCCCGAAGAAATCCCAGGGCTGATCTCCTTCAGAATGGACTGGTTGGATCTCCTTGCAGTCCAAGGGACTTTCAAGTAAGCAACACTTTGTTATCAACTACAGTTACCATGTTTTACATTAGATCCGCTGATCTTATTTATCTTACAGTTGAAAGACATTTCCTGGAGAAATTTAGGCAGGAGAAACAACACGATTAGTTTCTTGTTTTAAAACCAGCACTGCTGGGACTTCCTGGTGGTCTAATGCTGAGACTCTGAGCTCCCAGTGCAGGGGGTCCAAGGTTCCATTCCTGGTCAAGACTAGATCCTGCATGCCACAGCTAAAGATCCTGCCTGCTACAACTAAGACTCAGCACAGCCAAATAAATAAACTTTTTTTTTAAACAATATATCTCTGTTTTTTAGGATTTTCTCTCTATAGGCTTCTGGTTTTTTCCAAGAAATTAACAAGTATACTTCAGATATTTCTACAGAGAAATAAAAAAATTTTTTACAGGGCACTGGGTACTTGAAGTGCTTACCATCAATTGGCAGGTGACTGCACAGTTTCTCAATGTCTTCCTCATCAAGTAGGAATCCTATGTTCTTAAGAGCATCATCTATTTTATTGATATTAACCTTTCCTCCTTATGAAAAAAAGGGATAAAAGAAATTTGTCATTATGTTAAAGAGGAAGAAATGCCTGGTCATATCAATCAATCAACATAAATGGAAGCAAAAAGTAACGACACCATAAAACTCTTGAAGTGATTAAAAAGAATTAGTTGAGGAATTAGAAAAGTTCCAGGAAACACTGTTACAGCAATTTACAAGGTGAATTTACCTAGAAGGAAGAGGTGAGTATTAAGACTAATGAATTGGGGTACATGTGTCTCTCTTTTTTTTTTTCCTAGATTCCACATATATACATTAATATATGATTATTTGTTTTTCTTTCTTTTTTTAATTTTTTTCAAGTTTTATTTTAACTTTATTTTACTTTACAATACTGTATTGGTTTTGCCATACATTGACATGAATCCACCACGGGTGTACATGCGTTCCCAAACATGAACCCCCTCCCACCCCATAACATCTCTCTGGGTCATCCCCGTGCAACAGCCCCAAGTGTCCTACATCCACGTGTCTCTTTCAATTCTGGTTTCCTCAGTGTGTATGCCCAGCAGTGGTATGGGGAGGGAGGTGGGAGGGGGGGTTCAGGAGTGGGAACTCATGTACACCCGTGGAGGATTCATGTTAATGTATGGCAAAACCAATACAGTATTGTAAAGTAAACTAAAGTAAAATTAAAAAAGAAAAAGACTAATGAATTATAGCAGAGATAATGTACATATTATTACCATTTAGTAAAATTTGAAATTTGCCACACTGACAAAATAATGTAACTATTTCTTTAGATTGTGTACAACTAAGAATGTCAGCTCATTAAAAAACTAGAGTAATACAATTAGCAAGTCAATCAATGAGAAATAAAAGAGACTGTAGAAAAGTAAATGCAAAAGCTTGAAGACCTATTTTTTCTTTCTTGGCAGTCTTCTCACTCACCTCTGTACTTCTTTACTCCATCCATCAACCTGTTCTTATACACCATTTGATTTTCTGTAAGATAAGAGTCAGTTTAGCTCATAAATAAGTGGCAACTCAGAAAGTACTATTTAATTGTTTGTAAATTTTTATAAATTTTTAATTAGTTAAAATTCCAAGAAGGAAACAAAGAAATGAGTAAGATTCTCAAGGTTAACTATACATTCTCTGGTACTTTTAGTGAAACTCTAACATGTAAACAGATCTTTTTCTTTTCTGTTTTTTCCTACAGTGTACCTTCCTTCCTTTCCTCAACTCCTCTGATTACCACCTTTCCCTACTTTTAGTTTTAGAGTTGTTATAGATATTGGTTCCAACATTTAAAGCTATTTTTCCATAACAGCAGTACCCCACAAAAGAGCATTACATTCCAAGTAAGGATTTAAATGGTAAAAACTGAATATTACATATTAGAAGAGGTACTTTTGACATTAATTTTTCTCAACTAAAAAATGAGATTTAAACGAAACAGGGCATTGTGTAAGTTTAAGGCATGAAACATATTGATCTGATACATTCATATTGCAATATGAGGGCCATTGTATCATTAGCTAACACCTCTGTCATTTCACATAGTTATCATTTCTTCTTGTGCTGGGAACAATTAAGATCTTTTTTATAATACAGTTTTGTTGTCTATAATCACTATACTGTGTATTAGATTTCCAGGACTGATTTATCTACTGGTTTCAAGTATGTATCCTTAAATAATATTTCTCTCATCCTTTGCTCTCAACCAGCCTCTGGTAACCACCATTCTACTTGCTCTTTTTTTGAGTTATTTTTTCTAAAGATTTCACATAGAAATCTTTTGCATTTCTCAGCATTTGCATTTCTCAGACTTAATCTCACTTAGCATAACATCTTCAGAGTCTGTGTTGTTGCAAATGGCAAGATTTCCTCTTTACTCGTGACTGAATAGTACTCCATTGTATAAATATACTATATTTCCTTTATACATTTATTCACTGATGTCCACTTAAGTTGTTTCCATATCTTAGATATTGCAAATAATGCTGCAGTAAGCACAGCAGTGCATATGTATCTCTTTGATAACCTGTTTTCATTTCCTTTGGATATATGCCCAGAAGTGGGGTTGCTGTTGAGGAACTTCATATTGGTATCCATAGAGGTTGAGGAACTTCATATTGGTATCGATAGAGGCTGAATCCATTTATAATCCCACCAACAGTGTACAGGGTTCCCTTTCTCTACATCCTTGAACACAATTGTTGTCTCTTGTCTTTTTGATATAAGCCATTCTTATAGGTGTGAGATAATATGTCATTGTGGATTTGATTTGCATTTTCCTGATTAGTGATGATTACCACTTTTTCATGTACCTGTTGGCCATCTGTATGTCTTCTGTGGAAAAACGTCTAATCAGATTCTCTGCCCACTTTTAAGTTGGATTTCTGTTTTGTTACTGAGTTATATGAACTATTTATGTATTTTAGATATTGAAAGTGAAAGAACGTGAAGTCGCTCAGTCGTGTCCAACTCTTTGCGACCCCATGGGCTGTAGCCTACCAGGCTCCTCCCTCCATGGGATTCTCCAGGCAAGAGTACTGGAGTAGGTTGCCATTTCCTTCTCCGTTTTAGATATTAACCCCTATCTGATACATGGTTTGCAAACATTCTTTCCCATTTCACAGGCTGCCTTTTAATTTTGTTGATTGCTTCTCTTTCAGTGCAGAAACTTTTAAATCTGATGTAGTCCCATTTGCTGAGTCTTTTGCTGTTGTTGTTTGTGCTTTTGGTGTCATATCCAAAAAACTCCTTGCCAGGAACAATGTTGAGGAACTTCCTCCCTAGGTTTTCTTGTATGAATTTTATGGTATTAAGTTTTAATATTTCATTATTTGACCCATCTGAATTTAATTTTGTGAAGTGTAAGGTCGGGGTCCAATTTAATTTTTCTGTATGCGGTTATCCAGTTTTCCCAACATCATTTGTTGACGAGATAATCCTTTCCCCATTTGATGTTCTTGGCTCTCTAATTAAATATTAGTTGACTATATATGCAAAAGTTTAGTACTAGGCTCTCTATCCTGTTTAGTATATGCCTATTTTTATGCCAGTACCATACTGCTTTAATTACCTTAGCTTTGTGGTATAGCTAGTGGTCAGGAAGTGTGATGTCTCCAATTATGCTTTTCTCTCTTATGATTGCTTTGGCTATTTGGGGTCTTCTGTAGTTCCATAAGACCCCAAATAGCCATATAATATTTAGAACGTTTTTTCTATTTCTGTGGAATAGAAATTTCAATTTAAATGGAATTTTGATGGGAATTACATTAAATCTATAGATGGCTTTGCTGCTGCTGCTAAGTCACTTCAGTCATGTCCAATTCTGTGCGACCCCATAGACAGCAGCCCACCAGGCTCCCCCATCCCTGGGATTCTCTAGGCAAGAACACTGGAGTGGGTTGCCATTTCCTTCTCCAATGCATGAAAGTGAAAAGTTAAAGTGAGTAGCATGGAATTTTTAACAATATTAACTTCCAATCTATGAACACAGGATGTCTTTCCTTTTGTTTATGTCTTCTTTGATTTCTTTCAATGAAGTCTTACAGTATTGTACAAAATTTTCATGTTCTTGGATAAATCTATTATTAAGTATTTTATTGTTTTTGATGCTATTGTGAGTGGGATAGTTCTCTTTACTTCTTTTCCAGATGTTTTGCCATTAGTGTTTAGAAGTGCAATTGATTTCCGTGTATTGATTTTATATCCTGCAACGTCACTGAATCATTGATTAAATTCAACGGTCTTTTAGTTGAGATTTAGTTGGGATTTTCAATACACTGGATCCTTGAAAAATACAAGTTTGAACTGCATGGGTCCACTTACATGTGATTTTTTTCTTCTTTTAAACTAGTGCTTCCCTACTGGCTCAGTGTAAAGAATCTGCTTGTCAATGCAGGAGACATGGGTTCAGTCCCTGGGTCAGGAAGATCCCATGGAGAAGGATCTTCTCCATGTATTCTTCTCCAGCATTCTTGCCTGGGAAATCCCATGGACAGAGGAGCCTGGTGGGCTACAGTCTATGGGGGTCACAAAGATTCCGACGTGACTTAGTGACTGAACAACAATAAAACAACACACATCTACTACAATACTACATGACCCATAGTTGGTTAAAACTGAGGTTTGGAACTGTGGATTTAGATGACCACCTGTAAAATTAGTCTTTTTAGCTTCAGGGAGGGTTGGTGTTCCTAACTGCCATGTTGCTCAAGGGTCAACTATATATATGTATGTGTGTGTATGTGTGTGTGTGTGTGTGTGTGTAAAATATACCTATAGGTATATATAATAGACCTATAAATAACAATTTTATTTATATCTTATTTGGATGCCTTTTATTTCCTTGTCTCACCTGATTGTTCTAGCATATTCATCAGAGATATTGGCCTATAGTTTTATTTTACTATAATGTCTTTATATGGCTTTGCTATTCAAGAAAATTAGAGATACCAAGAGAACAATTCATGCAAAGATGGGCTCGATAAAGGACAGAAATGGTATGGACCTAACAGAAGCAGAAGATATTAAGAAGAGGTGGCAAGAATACACGGAAGAACTGTACAAAAAAGATCTTCACAATCCAGATAATCATGATGATGTGATCACTAATCTAGAGCCAGACATCTTGGAAAGTGAAGTCAAGTGGGCCTTAGAAAGCATCACTACGAACAAAGCTAGTGGAGGTGAGGGAATTCCAGTTGAGCTGTTTCAAATCCTGAAAGAGGTTGCTGTGAAAGTGCTGCACTCAATATGCCAGCAAATTTGGAAAACTCAGCAGTGGCCACAGGACTGGAAAAGGTCAGTTTTCATTCCAATCCCAAAGAAAGGCAATGCCAAAGAATGCTCAAACTACCACACAATTGCACTCATCTCACACGCTAATAAAGTAATGCTCAAAATTCTCCAAGCCAGGCTTCAGCAATACGTGAACCNACATCATGAGAAACGCTGGACTGGAAGAAACACAAGCTGGAATCAAGATTGCCGGGAGAAATATCAATAACCTCAGATATGCAGATGACACCACCATTATGGCAGAAAGTGAAGAGGAGCTAAAAAGCCTCTTGATGAAAGTGAAAGAGGAGAGCGAAAAAGTTGGCTTAAAGCTCAACATTCAGAAAATGATCATGGCATCCGGTCCCATCACTTCATGGGAAATAGATGGGGAAACAGTGGAAACAGTGTCAGACTTTCCTTGGAAGAAAAGTTATGACCAACCTAGATAGTATATTCCAAAGCAGAGACATTACTTTGCCGACTAAGGTCCGTCTAATCAAGGCTGTGGTTTTTCCTGTGGTCATGTATGGATGTGAGAGTTGGACTGTGAAGAAGGCTGAGCCCCAGAGAATTGATGCTTTTGAACTGTGGTGTTGGAGAAGACTCTTGAGAGTCCCTTGGACTGTGGGGAGATCCAACCAGTCCATTCTGAAGGAGATCAGCCCTGGGATTTCTTTGGAAGGAATGATGCTAAAGCTGAAACTCCAGTAGTTTGGCCACCTCATACAAAGAGTTGACTCATTGGAAAGGACTCTGATTCTGGGAGGGATTGGGGGCAGGAGGAGAAGGGGACGACCCAGGATGAGATAGCTGGATGGCATCACCAACTTGATGGACGTTAGTTTGAGTGAACTCTGGGAGTTGGTGATAGACAGGGAGGCCTAGCATCCTGCAATTCATCAGGTCGCAAAGAGTTGGACGCGACTGAGCAACTGAACTGAACTGATCTGATCATGATGCTGGCCTTGTAGGATGACTTTTTTCTTTCTTCCTCTTCAATTTTTCAGGCAGCATTTGAGAAGGATTGGTGTTAATTCTTATTTAAACATTTTGCAGAATTTGCTAGTGAAGCCATCTGGTCTTGTTGTTTACTTTTTTGAAAAATTTTCTCACTACTGTTTCATAGGTTTACTTGTTATTAGTCTGTTTGGATTTTCTATTCAATATTTCTTCTTGATTCAGTCTTGGTAAGTTGTATGAGTCTAAGAAGTTATCCATTTCTTCTAGGGTATCTAATTTGTTGCACATAATTTGCTTCCGGTAGTTTCTCATGATCCTATGTATTTCTGTAGTGTCAGTTGTAATTTCTCCTTTTTCATTTCCTTTTTATGAGATGTTTTTCAATTTTTCTTAGATTTGCTAAAGTTTTACTGATTTTTGTTTATCTTTTGAAAATCCAACTCAGTTTCATTAATATTTTTTATTGTTTTTATGGTCTCCATTTCAGTTTTTCACTGTGATCTCTCTTATTTTCTCCCTTTTATTAACTTTGGGCTTAATTTGTTATTTTTCCCCTAGTTTCTTGAGGCATAAATCTAGGTTGCTTATTTGGGATCTTTATAATTTCTTATTACATGTGTCTGTCACTCTAAAATTCCCTAACAAAAAGTTTTAGTGTGTAGTGTTTCCATTTTCATTTATTTCAATATATTCTTTGATTTCCCTTTTGATTTCTTCTTTGACCCAAGAATATGTTTAGTTTCTACATATTTGTAGATTTTCTACCTCCTCATGTTGTTGCTTTTTAGTTTCCTATCATAGTGTATATACAGTGCATTTGCTATAAGCAAAATCATCTTAAATTTTAAGAATTGTTTTGTGTTCAGTCATATGATTTAACCTTGAGAATGTTCCATATGCACTTAAGAAGAATGTGTATTCTGCTGTTGTTTGATAGAATGTTCCATAGATGTCTGTTAAGCCCATTTGGTCTAAAGTATGGCTTCTATTGTTTCCTTTTTGGTTTTCACTCTGGATGATTATCACTCTGGATATCTACCCATTGTTTAAAGTAAGGCATTCAAGTCCCATAATATGTTAGTAGTATTACTGTCTCTTTTCAGATCTCTTGGTATTTGGTTAATATATTTCAATGCTCTGATGCTGGATGTATACATATTTCTGATGTTATATCTTCTTAATGAATTTACCTCAATTATGCATCATGAGTTCCTTCATCTCTTGTTATGAGTTTTGGCTTAAAGTTTATTTTGTTTGCTACAAGTATGACTACCTCTACTTTCTTTTGGTTTCTGTTTGCATGGAATATCTTTTTACATTTCTTTACTTTGAGTATTTGTGTGTCCTTAAAGTTGAAGTTAGTCTCTTGTAGGCAGCAAATAGTTGGATCTTGTTTTTAATGCATTCAGCTACACTTTGCCTCTTAATGGTGAATTCAATCCACTTACATTTAGAGTAATTGCTGATATGTAAGGATTTCTAATGCCATCTTATTCATTTGTTTCCTGAAATTTTGCAGTCCGTTTTTTTCCCCCTCTGTTTCTGCCTACCTTTTAAAATAGGTTATTTTCTGTAGCGATATGCTCTGTTTCCCCTTTGACTGTCTTTCATGGGTCTACTCTAGGTTTTTGCTTTGTGGTTACCATGAGACTTCCATAAAACATCTTATAGATAACAGTTCATTTTTGACTCTCAGCAACTTACCTCTGATTACCTGCAAAGGATGCAATCTTTTACATTTCATTCTTTCTTTTACATTATTAATGTCATAACCTACCTCCTTTAAAATATATATACTTGTTAGCAATTTATAGTAGCTATAGTTTTTTGGGGGGGGCTTCCCTGATGGCTCAGATGGTAAACAATCTGCCTGCAATGTGGAAGACTTGGCTTCCATCCCTGGGTTGGGAGGATCCCCTGGGGGAGGGTATGGCAACCCACTCCAGTATTCTTGCCTGGAGAATCCCCATGGACAGAGGAGCCTGGTGGGCTACAGTCCACGGGGTTGCAAAGAGTTGGACACAATTGAGCAACATAAGAACAAGCACAGCATAGTTATTGTTTACTGTGCTTTCTTTTAACTTTTTAACCATAGTTCAGTGCTTAACACACCATGCTATTTTGAAGAACTGGTTTTCTAAGTCTGACTGTATATTTTTCACCTTAGTGTGTTGTGTACATTTGTGTATTTTCATGTCACTGAGTAGTATGTTTTCATTTCAGCTTGAAGAACTCCTGTTAGCATTCCTTGCAAGGCAGGTTTAGTGGTGATGGACTCTCTCAGCTTTAGTTTGTCTGGGAAAGCCTTTATTCCTCCTTCGTATGTGAAGGATAACTTTACCAGATAAAGTACCCTTGGCTGAAAATTTTTCTCTTTCAACACTTTGCATATGTCATTCTACCCTCTCTTAGCTGTAGTTTCTGCTGTGAAATCCACTAAGAGCCTAATTTGGGGGAGGTCCTTTTCCATTTTTTCCTGCTGCCTTTAAGATTTTTTTCTTTATCATTAAAAAAAATGGAGATATAATTGACAGAAATTTATATTAGTTTTATGTGTACAACCTAAATTGATATTTGTATATACAGCTGACCATTGAACAACATGGGTTTGAACTGCACATGTGTGCAAGCTCAGCTNAGTTTTATGTGTACAACCTAACTTGATATTTGTATATACAGCTGACCATTGAACAACATGGGTTTGAACTGCACATGTGTGCAAGCTCAGCTGCTCAGTCGTGTCTGACTCTTTGTGGCCCCATGGACTGCAGCCTGCCAGGCTCCTCTGTCCATGGAATTTTCCAGGCGAGAATACCAGAGTAGGTTGCCATTAACTTCCCCAGGGGATCTTCCCCACTCAAGGACTGAACCCATGTTTCTTACGTCTCCTGCATAGGCAGGTGGATTCTTTACCACTAAGCTATCTGAGAAGCACGTGAACTACACAGATGCACTGAAGTGTGGATTTATTTCTTTATTTTTTAAATTGTGAAAGTATGATAACACATTTATAGGAGACTTGAAAAATATAGAACAAATCTACATACAGTCCCACTATATATTACAATTATTTTTGAGTAGATAAATTAGGATTTTTAGTTGGAGTTTCAATATCAAACTCTCAAAAATTAATAGAATGAATAGACAGAAAAATAGGATACAGAAGACCTAAAAAACACTATGAGCCAGTTCAACATAATTAAGATTTACACAATTTTCAGACAATAGCAGGATAAGAATTCTATTCAAGTTCCCATAGGCTATAAAACCAGGATACACTGGAACATATTCAGGGACATAAAACAAGGGGCAAAAATTTCATGGTCTACAGGTATTGAAATCATTCAGAGTCTGTTCTCTTATCACCGTGGAATTCTTATAAATAAACATCACAAGATACTGCATGTGGATTTTTTTCAATAGGAAATATTACAGAACTACATGATCCATGGTTGATTGAGTTCCCTGCATATATGGGGGGCTAATCATAAATTATACACAGATTTTCAACTGCATGGAGAGTTGGGGCCCATAGCCCTCATATTGTTCAAGAGTAAACTCTACTGTGAAAAGATCATCACAATAAGTGTAGTTAATATCATTATTTCTGATAGTTTCAGTATGTGGCTTGGAGACAGTCTCTCTGCAGTGAGATGATAGGGGGATCTATTAGCTCTGTGGACTTTTATGTGCATGTCTTTCTCAAGGTTTAGGAAGGTTCTCAGCTATTATTTCTTTAAAGAAATTTTAAAGAAATTTTTTATTTCTTTAAAAAAGAAATCTTTTTTTCCCTCCTTCTGGAATCCTGATTATTCTAATATTTGTCTTTTGATGGAATTCCATAGCTCACATAGGATTTCTTTGCTCTTTTAAAGTCTTTGTTCTGTCTTCTCTTCTCTGTTATTTCAAAATTCCTGTCCTTCAAGTCATTTTTTCCTTTTCTCCATCTGGTCTGCCATGCAACTGATGCTTTATACTGCTTTCTTCATCTCATTCACAGAATTCTTCAGCTCCAGAATTTCTTTGGTTCTTTTTTATAATTGATTCTTGGGAAAGAGCTTATTTTGTTCATATATTTGATTGCTGATATCATTGAATTTTCTTTCTGAGTTTTTTTGGTATGAATTTCTTCAAAACAACTATTTTGAATTCTTTAACCAATTAGATTGCAATATTCATGGTTTTGAGCTTGGCTGCTTGAGAATTACCATTTTTCTTTGTAAAGCTATATTCCCTTGGTTTTTCATTATCCTTTTAGTTACGTGTTGCTACCTTTGAATTTGAAGCAGAGGATATCGCCTTAACTTTTCTTGTTACCTTCAGATGGGGTATTATGTTCTATGGTGTTTCTATCTGAGTTTTTCCATTGTCTTTGTGAAGGTATGCAGGCTTCCCTCTTGTGGCCAAATTTTGGCAAGAATACACAGAAGAACTGTACAAAAACAAGCTTCACAACTCAGCTAATCACGATGGTGTGATCGCTCACCTAGAGCCAGACATCCTAGAATGTGAAGTCAAGTGGGCCTTAGGAAGCATCACTAAAACAAAGCTAGTGGAGGTGATGGAATTCCAGTAGAGCTGTTTCAAATCCTGAAAGAGGTTGCTGTGAAAGTGCTGCACTCAATATGCCAGCAAATTTGGAAGACTCAGCAGTGGCCACAGGACTGGAAAAGGTCAGTTTTCATTCCAAACCCAAAGAAAGGCAATGCCAAAGAATGCTCAAACTACCGCACAAGTGCACTCATCTCACACGCTAGTAAAGTAATGCTCAAAATTCTCCAAGCCAGGCTTCAGCAATACGTGAACCGTGAACTTCCAGATGTTCAAGCTGGTTTTAGAAAAGGCAGAGGAACCAGAGATCAAATTGCCAACATCTGCTGGATCATGGGAAAAGCAAGAGAGTTCAAGAAAAACATCTATTTCTGCTTTATTGACTATGCCAAAGCCTTTGACTGTGTGGATCACAATAAACTGTGAAACATTCTGAAAGAGATGGGAATACCAGACCACCTGACCTGGGTCTTGAGAAACCTATATGCAGGTCAGGAAGCAACAGTTAGAACTGGACATGGAACAACAGACTGGTTCCAAATAGGAAAAGGAGTACGTCAAGGCTGTATATTGTCACCCTGCTTATTTAACTTCTATGCAGAGTACATCATGAGAAACGCTGGACTGGAAGAAACACAAGCTGGAATCAAGATTGCCGGGAGAAATATCAATAACCTCAGATATGCAGATGACACCACCCTTATGGCAGAAAGTGAAGAAGAATTAGAGAGCCTCTTGATGAAAGTGAAAGAGGAGAGTGAAAAGGTTGGCTTAAAGCTCAACATTCAGAAAATTAAGATCATGGCATCTGGTCCCATCACTTCATGGCAAGTAGATGGGGAAACAGTGGAAACAGTGTCAGACTATTTTTTTGGGCTCCAAAATCACTGCAGATGGTGATTGCAGCCATGAAATCAAAAGACGCTTACTCCTTTGAAGGAAGTTATGACCAACCTAGATAGCATATTGAAAAGCAGATACATTACTTTGCTAACAAAGGTCCGTCTAGTCAAGGCTATGGTTTTTCCAGTGGTCATGTATGGATGTCTCGAGAGTTGGACTCTGAAGAAAGCTGAGCACTGAAGAATTGATGCTTTTGAACTGTGGTGTTGGACAAGACTCCTGAGAGTCCCTTGGACTGCAAGGAGATCCAGCTAGTCCATTCTAAAGGAGATCAGTCCTGGGTGTTCATTGGAAGGACTGATGCTGAAGCTGAAACTCCAATACTTTGGCCACCTGATGCGAAGAGTTGAGTCATTGGAAAAGACTCTGATGCTGGGAGGGATTGGGGGCAGGAGGAGAAGGGGACGACAGAGGATGAGATGGCTGGATGGCATCACGGACTCGATGGACTTGAGTCTAAGTGAACTCCGGGAGTTGGTGATGGACAGGGAGGCCTGCGATTCATGGGGTCGCAAATAGTCGGACACGACTGAGTGACTGAACTGAACTGAACTGAAAATTCACCAGGCCGGCTACTGTAAATCTTTTGTTTCCCAGGAGGTGGCACTCTAGCTCTTGTGGTTTTTCCCTTGCTCACAGCTGTGGTTCCTGGTCCCACTGGGGACAACCTTCCTTCACTGCACTAGAAGCCGGCAGCAGACTGCGGGTAGGGAGAGGCTTTAGTAGTTAGACCTTGGGGATGCCTGAGAACCCTGTAGAGAGATCCCTGGGTGTGGTACTTCCAGAGACTCACGGGTAGACTTCATCCTGAGCTCAACTCTTTTAATTTTTGAAACTCTTTTTTGCCTTTTCCCCAGTATGCTCCCCCAGAGTCACAGAGCTCCTGCTTAGTACTAGTGGGTCTAGTGGGGAATAGTGGATTTCTCTGGTGGTCCTGCCTTGCTGGAGTAGCCAGGTACCCACACAAACCTTTTTTTTTTAATATAAATTTATTTATTTTAATTGGAGGTTAATTACTTTACAATATTGTATTGGTTTTGCCACACATCAACGTGAATCCGCCACAGGTATACACGCGTTACCCATCCTGAACCCCGCACCCTCTTCCCTCCCCGTACCATCCCTCTGGGTCGTCCCAGTGCACCAGCCCCAAGCATCCAGTATTATGCATCGAACCTGGACTGGTGATTTTTTTCTTATATGATATTATACATGTTTCAATGCCATTCTCCCAAATCATGCCACCCTCTTCCTCTCCCACAGAGTCCAAAAGACTGTTCTATACATCTGTGTCTCTTTTGCTGTCTCACATACAGGGTTATTGTTACCATCTTTCTAAATTCCATATATATGCGTTAGTATACTGTATTGGTGTTTTTCTTTCTGGCTTACTTCACTCTGTATAATAGGCTTCAGTTTCATCCACCTCATTAGAACTGATTCAAATGTATTCTTTTTCATGGCTGGGTAATACTCCATTGTGTATATGTGCCACAGCTTTCTTATCCGTTCATCTGCTGATGGACATCTAGCTTGCTTCCATGTCCTGGCTATTATAAACAGTGCTGCGATGAACATTGGGGTACACGTGTCTCTTTCAATTCTGGTTTCCTTTATGTGTATGCCCAGCAGTGGGATTGCTGGGTCATAAGACAGTTCAATTTCCAGTTTTTTAAGGAATCTCCACACTGTTTTCCATAGTGGCTGTACTAGTTTGTATTCCCACCAACAGTGTGAGAGGGTTCCCTTTTCTCCACACCCTCTCCAGCATTTATTGCTTGTAGGCTTTTGGATCGCAGCCATTCTGACTGGTGTGAAATGGTACCTCATTGTGGTTTTGATTTACATTTCTCTGATAATGATTGATGTTGAGCATCTTTTGATGTGTTTGTTAGCCATCTGTATGTCTTTTGTTGTTGTTGTTGTCTATCCAGTGATGCGCTGGGGTTTCCCTTCTGGAAAGCTAGACTTCTGCAAGTATGCTCCTGTATTTGTGCCTGCGTGGCTCAACACTTACCCAATTTTTGCCCAGTTTTGACAGTGGTGAGAGGGGTCTAGGCAGTTTTGCTGTTTCTGTTGATTCTACGGTGCAGACAGAGGTTGTCCAATGGGCATGACTCTTCTAGGGTCCTTGGGAGTAATGTGCTAGGTGCCAAAATGCCCACAAAGGCATTTTGGTTCATGTGTGGATGTCTAATTCATTGATTAAAAAGGGGAGATAAAACGGAATGATTTACATGCCACACTGCTGATGTCACCTCTTAACTTTTAATATGATGTTAAACAATTATACTTCTAGAATTTAATGCACATAATGCATAACTCTACAATTCTCCAAAATTCACTGCAATGTCTGAAATGCTTACCATCCAATGGCAGTGTGTCCAATAGCTCCTGATTTTCGTTCTTTGTTAATTCAATACCTATATTTTCCAGATAAAGTTGTGTGTCCTTGGCATTAATCTTATTACCTTTAAAAAGATGGGAGACATGATAAATGAACATTTTCATATATAACAATGCTAAATTAAAAAATTATAATAAAACAACAGTATCTTAACTTGCTACAGATGTAACTGCAGAGGAGAAAGGATACAATGAAGCTTTTGTAACAGCAGAGCATCACAAGAAGGAATTAAAGTAGATGTTTCCTTTAAGCCTTGCCAAAAGAATGCTTCAATTAGTGCTCTTAAAACAATGAGGACAAGCCAGCCAGCTTATAATAAAATAGATTTCTTTTTAAAAAATGATACTTCTAAAACTGTAGTTAATAAAAAATATACAAACATCAATATATTGGTAAAATGAGATGTGTGTAATTTCAGAATATTCAGTTCAGTTCAGTTCAGTCACTCAGTTGTGTCCGACTCTTTGCGACCAGGCCTCCCTGTCCATCACCAACTCCCAGAGTCCACCCAAACCCATATCCATTGTGTTGGTGATGCCATCCGATCATCTCATCATCTGTCATCCCCTTCTCCTCCTTCCCTCAATCTTTCCCAGCAACAGGGTCTTTTCAAATGAGTCAGCTCTTCGCATCAGGTGGCCAAAGTATTGGAGTTTCAGCTTCAGCATCAGTCCTTCCAATGAACACCCAGGACTGATCTCCTTTAGGATGGACTGGTTGGATCTCCTTGCAGTCCAAGGGACTCTCAAGAGTCTTCTCCAACACCACAGTTCAAAAGCATCAATTCTACAGCACTCAGCTTTCTTCACAGTCCAACTCTCATATCCTTACATGACCACTGGAAAAACCATAGCCTTGACTAGATGGACCTTTGTTGGCAAAGTAATGTCTCTGCTTTTTAATATGCTATCTAGGTTGGTCATAACTTTCCTTCCAAGGAGTAAGCATCTTTTAATTTCATGGCTGCAATCACCATCTGCAGTGATTTTAGAGCCCAGAAAAATAAAGTCAGCCACTATTTCCACTGTTTGCCCATATATTTGCCATGAAGTGATGGGACCAGATGCCATGATCTTAGTTTTCTGAATGTTCAGAATATTGGAATATATAATTAAAATATGATATGTACATATGGCAAAATATCTTGATTTTATATCGTTTCATCATCACTTCTCACTCACCAGAAAATAAACTTGCTACGTTCATCAAGGAGTTCAGAGGAACTTTTCCATTATCTGAAATACAAAGGATAATCAGATACAGACAAAATATTTATTGCTATTAGGATTAGGATCACTTTTTCCATGAAATTTTCTAAGTTGTCATGATTTACATAGAGAAATTTTGTTGATTTTTAAATGTTTTTCTTATATCCAACTATCTTATAGAATTCTAAAGAAGGTGTTTTAACATGCTAAATCAGATCTTTAATGCTTTTCCTAAATGGTCTTTTTAATCTAAAAGATATCTCTCTGCTGCCATATTATTGGTCTCAAATCAGATATCACTGACTATTTCAACCTGATACTCGTATTTGCTAAATGGAAATACGATCATCTCTCTTTGTATATTACCTGTCAAGCAATTCCAAATCCTGTTTACCTTCTTACTTTGTCAATTTCCGACCCTTTTCAACATCTATTTCAGCAGCTTCTGCTATTTTTTTCCTGAAGTGTTTCTTTGTTTGTCCTAGTTGAATCTTAACCTACCAATGACCTTATTGGATCTCCGACAATACTGAGAATAATAATCAGAAGCCATATTTCTCCCCCTTGAAAATCATAACTCTATAAGAATTTCTTACTTTCTAAATGAAATTGAACAAGTATACTCTGGGATGCTACAAGAAGACTTCAAAGGCTTGTCTGAAAGGAGTCGCAAGTGGTAAATTAAATACTCACTGTCAATTTCCAAATAGTTACGTAGATCATTTAATTCTTTATTTTCAAGTTCATAGTTCAGGTTTGTCAAAGTGGTTCCTAGTTTATTTTCTAAAACATGTCCTCCTTGATTAAGAGATGAAATGAGAAAAGATTAAAATTATGCCTAAAATAAAAATGGTTTAGTTAAGTATTATGCACCAAACCATAATGGGAGGGAGAAAAGCAAAGTTGCAATGCAGATGTTCAAGGAAAATAGAAAACCAAGGTAGCAGAGGATAGGGTGGGGACTGTGAAGAAAAAACATCTCCTTTACATGTTATGAGGCATTCTGCTAAAATTTGTCATAGACATCTAAAGCAAATGAATGAGACTTATTAGTCATCATTCATTTATTATCAATAATAGAGAAACATGTCTGAAATGTTAGCCACAATTCTGGCTACTGAGTTTGAAACTTGTCATTATAATAGTAAATTATCTCCCAGGAAATAACCTAGTGGTTATCTAAACTTGAACTGTAAGTCATAAAGGGGAATAAAAATGATTAATAACCTAACTGTTCAATATAATAGCACAGTTAAGAAAGTGAAAGTGAAGTTGTTCAGTCGTGTCCGACTCTTTGCGACCTCATGAACTGTAGCCTACCAGGCTCCTCTGTTCATGGTGCTTTCCAGGCAAGAGTTCTGGAGTGGTTTGCCATTTCCTTCTCCAGGGGATCTTCCCATCGTCAGTCATGTCCGACTCTTTGCAACCTCATGAACTGTAGCCTACCAAGCTCCACTGTCCCTGGGGTTTTCCAGGCAAGAGTTCTAGAGTGCCTTGCCATTTCCTTCTCCAGGGGATCTTCCCATCCCAGGGATCGAACCCAGGTCTCCCACATTGGAGGCAGACGCTTTACTGTCTGAGCCACCAGGGAAGATCCCCTATTAAGGGAGCAGTTAAGAATGTAGGTTCAAATCATGATCCTCCCAAATTCAAATGCAGTGACCTTAGGCAAGTGAGTTAGCATCTCTCATCTGTAAAATGGTACCTAACTTAGGAAAAGTACCCAGCATGTTTGTTCAGTCACTCATTTGATCTGACTCTTTCCAGCCCCATGGCCTGTAGCTCTCCAGGCTCCTCTGTCCATGGGATTCTCCAGGCAAGAATACTGGCATGGGTTGCCATTTCCACCTGCAGGGATCTTCCCAACCCAGGGATGGAATCTGCATTTCCTCCATCTCTTTACCACTGAGCTACCTGGGGAGCCCAAAAAGAAGCTAACTTACAGATTTCTGTGAGGCTTAAATGAGTTAATAGATGTAAAGTATTTAGAACAGTGGTTGGCACTACATTCAAGAAAAATTAGCTATTACTACCATTAAGCAATTAAAAGGACTTCCAAAAGGAAATACAAAGGTCAAAAACTTCATTTTCACTTGACTTATTATTATTCTTAACACTCACCTTGGAAAGTCTTTAAACCCTGTAGCAACCGTTTTTGATAGTACTTTCCATCATCTACAAGAGAAGTCGTTATTGTTAACACAGAAATGTGATACAGCAATTCATAAGAATAGATTATTTTATAAAGACAACAATGTTACATGATTTGCCTTTTAGATTTATCTAATTTTTCATCCACACATCCTTATCTTGCTTGGTTTTAAGAATAAAGTTAAGGGGTAGAGAAAGTTCTAAACTTTCTTTACTAGGCTGAAACTTTCAGTCTCTCTGACTTGACCCTTTTTAACCTGACTTCCTCTTTTTCCCCCTTATTTTTTTATTAGACATTTCAGGATTAAAATTCTAAATTAGATTTTAAAAAATCAATTTAAAAATCTTTATTCATTTATGATGTTCTCAAGCTCAATCCCAATGGAGTAAGCTTTATCTCTGACAATAGCCTCCATGAAAGCAAGAACTTCTGTCTTTAATCCTACAACCTAAGAAGTGTTCATTAAACCTGTTGAATATAAATATACACTGAATAAAGGTTTAATGATTCCTACCTACCCCAACAATAAATACACTCACACTAAGCTCCTCTGAGGACCAAAACAGTATCATAAATACTCACAAGTAATTGGTAGAGTTTTAAGCAGCTTCCAGCGTTCCTTAGGTGTGAGTTCTATCCCTATGTTTTTCAAAACATCATCTACTTCATCAGCATTAATCCTGGCTCCTTGAAAAAGATGAAAATAATGACTGATGAAAAACTTAAGCATGATGAATGAGTCCAAATTATGAACATCATCTAAGTTTAATTGCAGGATTAAGAACAGGGTTGGCCAATGCTAAGTCAAGACTAAGGAAATATCAGATAGAACTCAATCTTAGTTCTAGAGAGAAAAGTTTTTTGAATATGCTAATAAAAATGGGATAAATCGACACTCTGAAATGGTAGCTGTATAGAGGCCTAAAACAACTAATATAAATGGCTATAGAAATAATTCTGTAATGGCAGTGTTCATATTACTTTTAATTTGCCCATGTGATAAAAAAAAAAAGTGTTAGCTGCTTAGTCATGTCCAATTATTTGCAACCGCAGGGACTGTAGCCCATGTAGCAGACCCTTCTGCTCATGGAATTCTCTAGGCAAGAATACTAGAGTGGTAGCCATTCCCTTCTCCAGGGGATTTTCCTGACCCAGGAATTGAACCTGGGTCTCCTGCACTGTAGGCAGATTCTTGACTGTCTGAGCCATCAGGGAAGTTCCTGTGTAATGTTATTCATAAAAAGATGTATGCCAATGTTTTTTTCTGCCACTTATTGTGATAACATAGATTTTTGGCTATTTAAATGATGGAAAAGTGATATGCATTATTGAAAAAATTCAGAGAACACAAGATATTTTACCAAGACATGATAAATAATAGTTGTGCTAAAAAGTATACAGCCCAAACTAATGTGGATCACAGAATGAAAGATACCATTAATATACTAAAAGAGCTAACAATGTCAGTATGATAGGAATAAAATATTTAAAAGCAAAACAGAAAAGCATCAGCATATTGTTATAATGATTTTTCTGTATAAACTTTCACTCACCTTTGAATGACTCAACATTTTCCATGAGAATATTTGGTTTAACCTTTTCATCTGTAGGATAAAGTACAAGTAAGACACAGATTTTTCATTAGACCCAGAAAATGTTATAAAGACCTTATATTGTGGAACAAAACACTGAAATTCATAAGTTTACCCTGAGTTGTTCTATAAATAAACCTCAGCTGAGCATGGAATTGAAGAATTAAGTTCTATAAATGATAAATATATAGAATAGAAGACAAAATTATAGTATAAAATATTAAATTCTATACACAATGGTGATAGGAAGTTTTAAAAACATTGCTTGACTTTCCACTTGGTCTATTCTACTTTAGAACCTAGGAGTACTATGATGCTTGACCACCTTATTGTTAATATTACAGGATTCATACACAATAAAAACTGCCTCAAATATTGTAGCTGGCTACTTCCACATGCAACCCTTACAAAGCACTTTCTTCATGTTTCCAACTCCACATCCAGCAAAGCTTTCAATCTTTGCTGACTCCTTCATCTAATTTGTGTACTTTTGTAGCTGTTCAGTCATTCAGTCATGTTCGACTCTTTGTGATTTCATGGACTGGACGCCAGGCTTCACTGTCCTTCACCATCTCCCGGAGTTTGCTCAAACTTATGTTCATTGAGTCAGTGATGCCATCCAACCATCTCATCCTCTGTGGTCCCCTTCTCCTGCCTTCAATCTTTCCTAGCAGAAGGATCTTTTTCAATGAGTCAGGTCTTTGTATCAAGTGGTCAAAGTATTGGAGCTTCAGCTTCAGCATCAGTCCTTCCAATGAATATTCAGGACTGATTTCCTTTAGGATTGGCTGGTTTTATCTCCTTGCAGTCCAAGGGACTCTCAAGAGTCTTCTCCAACACCACAGTTCAAAAGCATCAATTCTTCGGCACTCAGTTTTCATTGTGGTCCAACTTGCACATCCGTACATGACTACTGGGAAAACCATAGCTTTGACTCTATGGACCTTTGTTGGCAAAGTCTCTCTGCTTCTTAATATGCTGTCTAGGTTTGTCATAGCTTTTCTTCCAAGGAGCAAGTCTTAATTTCATGGCTTCAGTCACCATCTGCAGTGATTTTGGAGCCAAAATAAACATAATAAAGTCTATTACTGTTTCCATTTTTCTCCTCATCTATTTGCCATGAAGTGATGGGACCAGATGCCATGATCTTAGTTTTCTCAATGCTGAGTTTTAGCTAGCTTTTTTATTCTCCTCTTTCACTTACCAAGAGGTTCTTTTGTTCCTCTTTGCTTTCTGCCATAAGGGTAGTGTCATCTACAGATCTGAGGTTATTGATACTTCTCCTGGCAATCTTGATTCCAGCTTGTGCTTCCTCCAGCCTGGCATTTCTCATGATGTACTTTGCATATAAGTTAAATAAGCAGGGCGACAATATACAGCTTTGACATATTACTTTCCCAGTTTTGAACCAGTCTGTCGTTCCATATCCAGTTCTAACTGTTGCTTCTTGATCTGCATACAAATTTCTCAGGAGGCAGGTGAGGTGGTCTGGTATTCCTATCTCTTTAAGAATTTTCCACAGTTTGTTGTGATACACACAGTCAAAGGCTTTAGTGTAGTCAATGAAATAGAAAGTGAAAACTGAAAGTGTCAGTCACTCAGTCGTGTCTGACTCTTTGCTACCCCATGGGATTTTCCAGACAAGAATACTGGAATGGGTTGCTGTTTCATTCTCCAGAGGATCTTCTCAACCCAGGGATCAAACCTGGGTCTCACACATCGCAGGCATATTCTTTACTGTCTGTGCCACCAGGGAAGCCCTAATGAAGCAGAAATATATGATTTTCTGGAATTCTCTTGCAACTTTATGGTGATTTAAGAGACTTTTACATTTTTTTTTCCTGACTGGTTTTTAAATTTCTTCTTTGGCTTTTTTTTCTTTAAAGTGTTCCTCTGTTTCATTTCTCTACCTACCTGCTTCTTAGGTCTGTCAATTTTCTTACTGCCATCAAAATTTAGCCCTTCAGGTGGGAATCACTGTTTAACAGATTACTGATCTTTGATTTAAACATTAATAATCTGAGATAATAAAATTTCCCAGATGAACACACCTGGAAGTTTTATTAGAGGAGCTCAGTTTCCCTAAAGCCATGACTACATGCTCACCATCAACTGGCAAGTGGTTCCTCAGATCCTCAACTTCTTCATTCTCTAGGTCATAACCGAAGTTTTCCAGGATGGTTTCCAGTTTAGAGACATGACACTTCCCACCTTAAGAAAGAATGAAGCGATAAAAAGCAGGAACTGGTATTTTTAAAAAATGCTGGTTATATTCATGCACCAGCTGCAACTAGATGAAACAAATCCATTGCATAATGACCAAAAAAAAAAAAAAGAAAAACTGTTTATGGTTACATGTGAAATGTCTTCAACACTTTCCACTTTCCACTNCATAATGACCAAAAAAAAAAAAAAAGAAAACTGTTTATGGTTACATGTGAAATGTCTTCAACACTTTCCACTTTCCACTTTCAACAGTCAAGAATATATTTGTGGTTCATTTCAGGGGCCATTTCTATAGTTTTCAAGAAAGGTGTATTTAGAAGGAACTTAATTATATATTACGTAAATTATATACAATTTTATTTATATATTAATCCCAAATGCTATTTTTATGTATTATAAGTTTCATATGTATATATGAAACTTACTGTGTCAGAGAACTATAAAATATCACATTAGATGTAATTGCATCTAAAGGAGACCTATAGGTTAATGGGATAATAAGATCAATGATCTAATTATTGTGGAATGATAAGCCTTTTGAAAATTAAGGTAAAATCTGCAAGTCTTAGTTTTACTTTCCTTCTTATTATGATTTTCACTTACCAGGAAAAGCCTTGATGTGATTGAGCAAATCATTTTTCTCTACCTGTTTATCATCTGTAAAATAAGACATATTAAGGTAAAATAGTTACATGGACAGTAAAAAAAAAGGTAGTAAGTACATAATTTCATAATTACATACTTTAAAAATTTGTCTTAAGTTATATTCCTACATTTTCTACATCCACGTTCTTCACTGAAACAGATGTTACCTCTTTCCCCACTCTGAGTTCTCCTTTTTCTTTCTCTGTGTATACTAAGTCACTTCGGTCATGTCTGACTCTTTGTGACGCTATGGACTGTAGCCTGCTAGGCTCCTCCGTCCATGGGATTCTCCAGGCAAGAACACTGGAGTGGGTTTCTATGCCTCCTCCAGGGGATCTTTCTGACCCAGGACTCAAACCCATGCCTCCTGAGTCTCCTGCACTGGCAGATGGGTTCTTTACCATAAGCACCACCTTCTCGCTAATTTAGACTTTTCTTTCACATTGCCCTACTAATGCATCATTCATTTCTGAGTAATATTTAAAAAAATTTTTAATTTATTGAAATATAGTTGATTTAAAATGTGCTAATTTCTGCTGTGGAGCAAAGTGATTCAATTATACATATATATATTCTTCTCCATTATCAATTATTAAAGGATATTGAATATATTTCCCTGTGCTGTTCTATAGGACCTTGTTGCTTATCCATTCTGTATGTAATAGTTTGCCTCTGCTAATCCCAAACCCCCAATCCATCCTTTCCCCTTTGTCACCTCACCCTTGGCAACCACAGTTTGCTCTCTATGTCTGTGAGTCTGTTTCTGTTTCATAGATACATTCATTTGTGTTATATTTCAGAGTCCACATATTAGTGATGTCATATGGTATTTGTCTGTCTTTTTCTGATTTATTTCACTTAATGGCAGGACTCAGGTTTGATGCTATAGCTTTTCAAAATGAGAAACCTAAATGTTAAAGGCCTAATTTCTTTAAGCTAAAGATTGGCATTTTTGCGTTTTAGATTTTTATACAAAACTAGAATGGCCCATTTTTATGAAGTTCTCACAATGAAGTTTACACAAGCACAGAGATACATACACAGATACCTCAAATACCTACCAGCAAATGGCAACATTTTCAAGAGCTCCCAGATTTCCCTATTTGTGAGCTCTATTCCCAGGTTTCTTAGTGTTTTGTGTATGTCCTTGGCTTCAATTTTTTCTCCTTTAAAAGATGGGAATGGTTACAGATGAGAATTGTTTACTGACTCCAAACGATGAAGTGTCCAAAGCTTGTCCAGGGTTTTCTACAGTTTTTGGAAGTTATTTCTTTAATTCTAAACAAAATACTTATTTTTAATGCTCTTAAGGACCTCAAGGAAGTTAACCCAACTCATGGTAAAGGGATATACAGGAGGCAAAGTGATCTAAGTTATGTACAGGCAGCTACCTAATCTAAATTGTATTAGCCATCAGGTAGAATTTGTATTTCTCTAACTTTGTCTGAATTATAAGATGAATTATCTTCATTAACCACATTATTTGTATTACTACCAAAATTTTACTTTAACATTTACTGGGTTACAGTAGATGTGAGATAAGTATTTTGAATGAATGAATAGGTGAGTTGGCCACTGAAATAAATCATAAAATAAAAGTTTCAGAGACTATAGAACTTGTTATAGAGAAATAGTGATATGTTTTGCTAAAACACAAATAATCCAACATAATCTTCATGTCATTAGAGTCAACATTTTTACAAAAACAGAAGTTAAAAATCAATGACAAAATAAGAAAACAGCTTTACATCTGTATGTAAACATGGAGTATTTGCATTTTAGTTTTATATCTTTTCACAAAATGTATTGCTCACCTGTTATTTTCTTTATTTCTTTTAGCAGTTTATGTAGATCAGTCTTGCCAAACACTAAAAAATAAGCCACAATTTAGACAGACACAATTGTAGACTGCTTTTAAAAGATTATTAACATATTTAAATATTAATTTCATTATTTATTCTCTTCTCCCTCTTATCTCAGTCTCTGTGTGCATGCATATGAAAATTTCCCTCCTCAGGTTCGTTCTTGTGGCTTTACGCAATCTACTATATCAGATTCCAGCAACAAGAGTAAAAACTTTCAGTTTGGAACTTTAAGTCTACCTATTTCCCCACTTAACACTATCCTATACTATCACCCCCAAGTTAGCTTAATCTACTGCATTTTTTTGTAGTAGTAATGTTCATTACATAATCAAAGAATATGAGAGTCTTTAAATTAAAAAATATGTCTATTTATTCTGTATCCCATCCAGACAAGTTAGGGTTGCCCATAGTAATATTTAACACTTTAAAATTAAACAGTAGAATGGAACATAATGAGAATTATCTCTTCAATCAGTATAATTTCCCAGAATTGCAGATGTAGTACATTTGTAGACCAAGAAAAAAAAATCTAGAAACTATGCACATTATTGGTATTTTCTTACCAAAAAAACAGTATACTATTTATTATTATGGAACCTTATTCTTCCTTTGGGGTAGTTTCCAGTACATTCTCCCCATACATTTAGTTATCAGATTTATGCTCTGGGGTCTCTTGCTACATATAGCACAGTGTAATTTTACATTAAATTTCCATGTTGGTGATAACGATCAGGTAACACCTATTGATTAACACAACTGAAAATTCTTGCTGAGAGTCTTGAGAAGTTGCTAAAGTAACATATTATCTAGTTAATTCTATTTCTCATCACTCAACAAGTATTTATAGGTGTCAAAGATCTGCACTCATTGTGCTTGTTACTGAGGGATACAATAGCCCATGGGGTTGCAAAGAATGAGACACGACTGAGTACACACACACACACACACACACACACACAATGGTGAGCAGCATAGAAATGGTTCCTGTCCTCACAGAGCCTTCATTTATTACTGATTTCACTAAGTCTAGGTGAGAAAAAGCTTTTGATCTTTCTTTTAGCTTTCTTATCAGAAAGAGCAAGGAAAATGTGTTCTGGTTTCACAGATTCAACACCAAAGGTATAACAACTAATTATGTATAGAAAGATAATGTGATTCATTGAAGAAAGTAGAATACTATCTGGGTTTACAAATGCTTATCTTTGCTCTTTATGTACATAATGAAGGTGTCTCTAACCTGAGGATTAAAAAGCTTTACACCTTCCAATTTTTAAATGGGAATCTCAGCCTGCATTCAGTTATTTAAATTTGATCAATTAAATTAACTAGGGTAGCTTTTCAAAATGCTTTTACTACCTACAAGTATTTATTTCCTCCTCTCCTTGAACTTCACTAAAATGATAGGAAAGTAATAATAAAAGTACTCAAAAGACATTTATGGGAGATGAAATCTTCTTGAACAAGAGACTTCACAAACATTTGAAAATTAGAAAGCAAGTAGGAGAGTGGTAACTAATTCACCAGAGCTGAGGAAGAAAGAAAGAAAGTCAAAGTGAAGTTGCTCAGTCGTGTCGGACTCTGCGACCCCATGGACTGTAGCCAACCAGGCTCCTCTGTCCATGGGATTTTCCAGGCAATAGTCCTGAAGTGGATTGCCATTCCTTCTCCAGGGGTCTTCCCAACCCAGGGATCGAACCCAGGTCTACTGCATTGTAGACAGACCCTTTACCATCTGAGCCACCAGGGAACTTAAAAGCCTATGAGGGTTATGGTTACCATCTTTCTAAATTCCATATGTTGATGTATGGCAAAACCAATACAATACTGTAAAGTAATTAACCTCCAATTAAAATAAATAAATTTATTTTAAAAAAGCCTATAAGGGGACACTAATGAAAAGCGGCATAATTCACAAAGAAAGTGAAAGTGAAAGTGAAGTCGCTCAATAGTGTCCGACTCTTCGGGACCCCGTGGACTATAGCCTACCAGGCTCCTCCATCCATGGGGTTCTCCAGGCAAGAATACTGGAGTGGGCTGCCATTTCTTTCTCCAGAGGATCTTCCCAACCCAGGGATCGAACCCAGGTCTCCCGCATTGCAGGCAGACACTTTAACCTCTGAGCCACCAAGGAAGCCTAATTCACAAAGAAGAATCCTAAAAAGTTTCACGATACAGAGTATCGGGTAAGGTGTAGGAATGAACATCAAGGGGACTGCTAGCAAGTTAGTACACACAGGCAAATTAACAACATTCCCCTCCTCTGCTAGTTATTACCCTTTCTTTTATTCCCATTTTGTCCAAATTCCACTCCACCATCACTTCTCCTCTCACTTCCCTGACCATTCCCTAAAAACCAGAAATTTATTCTCTAGAGACATGGACACAGAGAAGTTCTGAACTCTGGGTGTTAGGCAAAGTAAATGTTAGGCAAGAGGATTAAAATGGGACATTATATGAACATTAATAAACTGAAGTGGAAGGGAGGGAGGCTCAAGAGAGAGAAGATATATGTATACTTATGCTTGAGTGGGGCTTCCCTGGTAGCTCAGCTGGTAAAGAATCTGCCTGCAATGCAAGAGACTCTGGTTTGATTCCTGGGCTGGGAAGATCCCTTGGAGAAGGGAAGGCTATCCACTGCAAAATTCTTGGGCTTCCCTGGTGGCTCAGACAGTAAAGAATCCACCTATAATGTGGGAGACCTGGGTTCGATCCCTGGGTTGGGAAGATCCCCTGGAGGAAGGCATGGCAACCAACTCCAGTATTCTTGCCTAGAGAATCCCCACGGACAGAGGAGCTGGTGGGCTACAGTCCATGGGGTCGCAAAGAGATGCAATTAAGCTACTAAGCACACACATGCTTGATTCATGCTGTTGTACAGCAGAAACCAACAGAATGTTGTGAAGAATTATCCTCCATTAAAACAAATAAATAAATAAAAAGAGTACTTCCCTGGTGGTCCAGTGATAAAGAATCCACCTCCCAATGCAGGGGATATGAGTTTGATCCCTGGTCTGGGAAGATCCCATAGGCCATGGGGAACTGAGCCCGCAAGCCACAACTACTGAGCCGGTGCTCTAGAGAGCCTGTGGTGCTCAAAAAGAGTAGCCACTGCAATGAGAAGCCTGCGCACCATAACAGAGAGGCTCCTGCCCACAGCAACTAGAGAAAGTCTGCGCACAGCAACAAAGACTCAGCACAGCGACAAATAAGCAAATAAAATAAAGGAAGATAAAATATTGCTGTTTAAGGTTCTTAATGTAGACAGAGATAAGGTCAGGGATGAATAATGTGAGCGTGTGGCAAAACACAGGGGAAGGGATAAGGAAATTGGTAATTTGCAAGTGTATAAAGGAATTGTTGATTTGAAACCTAAGGAGCGTCCCAGGTAAAATCTGAAACCAGCCACCTGTACACTGAGGGCAGGGGGAGACTAAAGCAAGAGCAGACCGCTCCAGATGGGTGGCTGAAAGGTTTCTAAGCAAGGAAACTTACATATGAGGCTTGCCCTTGGTGACCACAAGACAAGTAGATCTCTGCACTGCTCGCCAGAATCTTAAAAGTTTATATAGAGACTTTAACTGGGTTTAGTCATGTATACTGTCCAGACGGGATTCAACAACACATTGCTCTCTCAAGGCTCTTTCCTTGAACACAATTCTCATTGTGGGAACAGTAGACGCGGTGGATGTTCTAAGCACAAGGGAGGTGGTGAGGATCCTCCAATTGCCTTGAGTCCAGTTTGCAGGTCAACTGGCAGTCCTGTTCTCTCAATTACCCCCTCCAACAGGAATGTATAGCTGGGTGACATGATTTTTAAAATAAATTTAAATCATATACTTAATCTGAAATTAGCAACTCTTCTCTGTGGGCAATAAGCCCTTCTTCAGCTTCTTTCAAGTAAAGGGTTAAATTCCTGTAACTCACTGTAGCACATGTACCATCATGCATACTGAGATCACTGAAAACACACTAAGTCAAAATAGTCTCTTATGTTAGGACTGGGCTCTTTTCAAAGATTTAAAATGTGATATTATCACCAAAACAGATTTAGTGCCAGAAATTTTCAAACATAAGCTTATAAGTCTAAATTTCTTTAAAAGGTCTAATATCATCTGTGATGCTCACCATCAATTGGTAGGTTTTGTGACAAATCTTTGAGCTTGTTATCTGGGAATTTGATTTTCATGTTTCCCAAAACATTTTCCAGATTACTGACATCAACCTTCCCACCTAAGGAAACATTTGGGAACACAAGGGAAATTTATTGACTTCTCCAATAGAGAAAATTTCAGTCAATTTCCATACAACCAGGACTATCATCAAAAATATCACTGATCCAAAATGTTCAAGTACACAATGTGAACAAAATAGAATTAGAATTGTAATTTCTGCATGGTCTTGAGGACAGTCTTAACAAGGTACAAATTCATTCTCCAGTGAGTTAAATGATGGAATGCCCAGAACTACTGCCAATTCTTCACTTCACATTTTCTATATAGACCCAACTTTAGATTTGCTTTGCAAATAAATTTAATAAAAGCCAAAGTTTACTAAGCAGGAAAGACTATTTGAAAAAAGCACATACATTCAAAACAAGTAAAAATTAATCAGTTTATGTGAGAGGTGGTAAGTTCCACAAGAGAATAATTAGATAATATTAATCCAAATGTAAGGCAGAAGAATCTTATTTATTTTCTTCTCATCATGCTTCTTACCATTGAAAGATTTCACACCATCTATCAATCTATTTTCATATATATTCCCATCATCTGTAAGAAAAGGCACAATCAACATCACAGATAAAGGGATACAGAAATTGAAGAGAGACAATATAAAGGTATAATTTCACAAAAATCCTTTAAAATTATTTGTCTTAGAAATAACTTTGATTTTTGCCCTCCAATGATTTTGAAACTATGGACAAAGAAAACTCTCAGAGTGCTGTGTCTGGCTGTATAACCAATAATTAGCGGCAAATACCTTAACTGGAACATCAACATGTCTTTCCTTCACTTTTCTTTGACTTTTTTTCTTCATTTTCCTACTCTTCTATTTCTCCCATCCTCACTTTCTTCCTTACATCTCTCTGTTTAACTTTTAGTTCTGAGGGTGGAACCAAATATAATAAAAGGAATTTTTGTATCCAATGGCAGGATTCAAGAAAATAGAGTTGGTATTTAGAGTTTCCCAAAGAAAGAATTACACTTTCCAAAGGAAGGACAAAGTCACACTAAATTTTTTTACATTCTTTTTGCTGTGGTTTTTTAAACTAAGATATCTAGTAGGTATAGTTTTTTTTTAAGTTATTTTAAACACTTAAGAGTAACCTTTCTCAAAAGTTCTAATCTTGTTTGAAATGCTTACCATCAACTGGCAGGTTTTTCACCAGTTCCGAGTATTCTTTAGGTGTGAATTCTATCCCGAAGCCTTCCAGAATATTTTTCAGATCTTCTACATTAAATTTTTCTCCTTCAAAAACAGAAATGGTGAGTACAGTTGACAATATTAATAACTATCTAACTACTTAAAGATATGAAACAAAATTGTTCATGTTCATACATCACTATCCCCAGCTGCTAGTTAAAAGATAAAGGCACAATAGAATAATCTGCCTAGTGGAGTCAAGAGTGGGCAGAGAATTAGAATTTATAGCCCTAAGGAAAGACTTGCTTTCATAACACTGAGAATAAGAAACCACAGTTCTCGGTAAACTGAAGATTTAGATAGTTGCTTTGTAAACTAGAATGGAAAGTTAACCTAATTTTGCTCTGCTTTTCCCAAAATTCCTACAATGTTTGACCATTATCCTAATTTTTATCATTTCACACAATGGCTATTTAGCGCTGCTGCTGCTGCTAAGTCGCTTCAGTCGTGTCCGACTCTGTGCGACCCCATAGATGGCAGCCCACCAGGCTCCGCCATCCCTGGGATTCTCCAGGCAAGAACACTGGAGTGGGTTGCCATTTCCTTCTCCAACGCATGAAAGTGAAAAGGGAAAGTGAAGTCGCTCAGTCGTGTCTGACTCCCAGCGACCCCATGGACTGCAGCCTACCNCTGAAGCTGAATCTCCAATACTTTGGCCACCTGATGAGAAGAGCTGACTCATTTGAAGACCCTGATGCTGGGAAAGATTGTGGGCAGGAGGAGAAGGGGACGACAGAGGATGAGATGGTTGGATGGCATCACTGACTCGATGGACATGGGTTTAGGTGGACTCTGGGAGTTGGTGATGGACAGGGAGGCCTGGTGTGCTGTAGTTCATGGGGTCACAAACAGTCAGACAAGACTGAGTGACTGAACTGAACTTGTAACAACACCCTTGTAACTACCACCTAGGTAAAGAAATAGAAGAACGTTTCCTACTCCGGAAGGCTATTTTTCTCAAATCCTATTCACAGTATTCCTTAAGAGGTAATTATACCCTTAGTTTTTGGACAATGATTTCATTTTTCTTTTATTTAATATCAAAGCTCTGATGACTTTATTTACATGAATCATGAACATTTTAAAGGCATTTCTATTTAGAGAAACATTTTCTTTAATCGTATAGTATATGAGAGACTTTTAGGATGGTCTCTGAAAATGAACTCAAAGGAACTTTTGTGTAAAAATAAAATGATGGTTTGAGTTTCAGTTATTATATATCTATACCTAAACCTAGAAATCAATTTGGAAGGAAACACGAAAGTTCCAGAATTGGGTTAAAACTATTCACCTTTCATCATTTTCCCAAACTTGGTTTGATGTAGATTGGTTGTAAGTACTATTATGTAGCACATAGTCCCATACTTTCTTAAATGGAGGCTACTAAATAAAATTTAGTATTTTTCTAGATATTCCAATGTCTTTGAAATTAATGGGAATGACTGCATTATGCTATACTAACTATAATACAAAAAAGTTTTTTGGAGCTATTTACTTACTTTAAAAGTTTTTATTGGAGTATAGTTGATTTGCAGTGTTTTATTACTTTCTGTTGCATGGCAAAGTGAATCAGTTATATATATATATATCCACTCTTTTTCAGATTATTCTCCCATATAGGTCATTACAGAGTTGGACAATGATTTCTTGCTTTTCTTTATACATTTATCATCTAGTTGGCATGCTTAATCACTGTCATTTAGCTCCGTTTCTTTTCAAATCTTATAAATGAAATCATACACATATTATTTTCACGGACATATTGGGAGGATAGGGGCTGTAGGAGAGGTCCACCCTGGGAACAGGTAATGGGGGTATATTCTTTGTAGAGAACTTAGAAATAATAATACCACCAATTAAAAGTAAGTTTACCTTTTACTATCACTTCAGGCTCGCATTTCAAATAATGTCATTTTAAGTACTTTATCCTACCACATTAGATTGTTTCCACTGCATCTTCCTATCTTTGTATACCACTTTTGTGGCTGGTTGATTTTTTTTAATTGAGATGAAATTCTCATAATGTAAAATTAACTATCTTAAAGTGTGCAATTCAGTGGCAGTTAGTACATTCACAATGTTGTGAATCAACTCTCTCTAGTTTCAGATATCTTTATTGCCTGGAAAGGAAAGCCCATGTTCAATAATCATCAGCCATTGTACCCTCCTTTCAGTTCCTAACAATCATGAGCCTACTTTCTGACCTGATCTCTTTCTTCTTCCTATTAATGGAATCATATAAGACGTGACCTTTTATGTCTGGATTATACTCCTTAGCATAATGTTTTTGAGGTTAATCCACAAAAATATATCAGTACTTAATTTCTTTTTAAGAAGAGATAGATACAACAGATGTGTTAATCTTTTTAAGCTAAAAAAATTGTTTTTTTTGCTGCTCTAGGTCTTCGTTGCTGTGGGTGGGCTTTCTCTAGTTGCCGTGAAAATTGGTTACCCTTTAGTTATGGTGCATGGGCTTCCCACTGCAGTGGCCTCTTCTGTTGAAGAGCATGGGCTCCAGGCATGTGGGCTCAATAGTGTGGTGCACAAGCTTAGTTGCTCTGTGGTATGTAGGAATCTTCCTGGACCGGGGATCAAATACGTATCCCCTGCATTGGCAGGCGGATTCTTAACCACTGGACCACCACAGAAGTCCTCATGTCTTTTTGAAGCTAAATAATATTTCATTTTATGAACCAAATTGTGTCCACTTTGTATTTATATATTGATGTTCTAAGTCTTAGTACCTTGTAATGTGACTGTGTTTGGAAGTAGGAGTCCTTTGCACTGGACTGAAGCTGACCCTGTTGTGTTGCTATTAGTGGTAAGCCCTACTCTTCTTTATTCCTAGCTGTCTCTGTATATCTCAGCTTTGCACCTCTCTGGGTCTCTGGGTGGGATGAAAACAAAGCAAGTCCTGTGATTTTTGTTCATTTGTTTTTGCAGCTGAACCATGTGGCATGTGGGATCTTAGTTCCTGACAGGGATGAAACATGCAATGGAAGCCTGAAGTCTTAACCGCTGGAACTGCCAGCAAAATCCTCAAAGCAGGTCCTTTGTGAAGTTCCCTGAAAGGATGGAGAAGCTAGTCATCTACCCTATTCTTCTCTTCCTGGGTAGGAGAAGTCTTTCTATCTGGAGAGTTCCCTCTATGTGCTGACAGTGCCACCAAGGGGATGTGCTGATACAGGCAAAATCAAGTTGTTCTTACCCCTTTAACATAGTTATTCTCAGGTTTAAACTCCACTGGGTTGCTTTAGTTTCTTAAGTGGACTCCTGAGCTCTCCTAGAACTGCTCTGTTGGTGGGTATCTAATTAACTGTTGATCTTCGTGGAGGGATGGAGAGTGTGGTCCCCTACTTTATCATCTTGGTGATATCAAACTCCAAAGGAAACTGATTTTTATATGTTGACTTTGTATCCTGAGACTTTACTGAATTTATTAATTCTGACAGTTTTTGGTAGAGTCTTTGTGGTTTTATATATATATATATATCTTATATATATATATATTAATAAGATCACCTCATCAGCAAAGAGAGACAATTTTACTTCTTCCTTTCCAATTGGGATCCCTTTTAATTTCATTTTCCTGCCTAACAATATAAATATTCATATACAGGAGACTGGATAAATAAATTATGGAATATTTGCAAATAGAACATTTATATAACAATGAAAAGAAATAAACTACAAAATCATAAATAAAAAATGAAATGTAGAACTTGTTTTAGGGTTAGAATGTTATTAGGGTTAGGATGAGGGAATACTGTGCGTTTATGATGGCATTTTTATAGTGTCGAATGAAGAAAAATGAAAACACTATGTCTGTTGCATTATCACCTAGGTAATAAAGCCATGATTTTTCAAAAGAAGAATCAGCAACATAAAATTTAGGATATGCCTGTCTCAAAAAGTGGGAAGGCAGTGTGATGGAACAGGGGAGTTAGGATTTTAACCTTGTAACTTTTGACTTGCCTGTAACTGCCTTGATATCACTCATCACTTCTTTCAGAGGAACATTTCCATCAGCTGTAATACAAAGCATAAAGATTCAGACAATGACCCAGAACTTATAAAAACTGTGCCCTAGACCGCAGTGAAAGTCTATATATTCTACTAAATTATTTGTGTTCACCTTAAATTTATATTTCCTGTTGAGTGCTTGATTCATTATTAGTAAGAAGAACAATAGTGTTTGTCCTGTGTCCTTCTAACACAGTGTCTGACCATGACAAATGTATTATTCAGTTCTCAGGTCTTCAGATGTGTTCTTACAAGCATGGTAAAAATGCCATTTATAAAGAGTCAGGGTTTTTGTTTGTTTTTTTTTGGTGAACCTTACATCTGGCACTGATACCGAGATAGGGGTTTTGAATCTTCCATCTATTCTCAATCAGCTTTCCTTCAATGTTTTCAACTTATTTATCTATCTCTAAATGGTGATGACATGTGGTTGTTAGATACTTGAAGAAATATTAAGGATGTTCCACTACTCCCCATTATGGATATCTTTCTCTCAGTCATTTCTGGCTCTCTCTGTTATTCATTCACTCATTCATTAATCCCTGCTCCCAAGTTTGTTTCTCCCAGCCATTCTCTGAGCTGATAAAACCATTGTGAATATCCCCTCAAAATTATTGATAGTTGAGCAGGATGACAATTTCAGATGAATAAAAATGACAAAAGACAGGATTTCTTCTTAGTTTAAGACCAGTTCTTCATGATTCTTAAAAGTGTCTTTAACTCCTCAAATCAGTCTTGCTTTAGAAATTCAATGCTTACCATCAATAGGTTGCTTTTCCACTACACTTTTGAGTTCCTTATTTCTGAGCTTGATCCCCATGCTCCCCAGAACTGGATTCAGATTATTGACATCAACTTTTCCACCTTAGGAAAAAGACATAAATGTGCGAAAAACTCAATAAAGATACAATAAGAAAAACACTTCTTGTCCTGATGAGTTAAACCAGCTCTCAGCTCTCAATACGTCTGGTTGCTGGTAAGAGTGTTAACTGGAATTACCTTATTGGAAAGTGGTTTGGCAATAACCATCACAATTCTTTAAAATGTTCATAACTCTTATCCCACTAATTTCACTTTTAGAAATACAGAAAAAGCTCATGTCAAAGGGGACAGGTAAATGTTTATTATAATCTTACTTACAATAAGTGGAAAAATTAAAAAGTACCCTGAATTTAAATATCTAAAGATAAGAGATATTGTGAAGTAAACCATCGTTATTTTTCATTCCACAGAAAGTTACATAGCTATAGGTGTTACAAAAAATGGGTACCACAGGGAAAAAAATGTTTTAATAGGGTATAATTATATGAAACAATCATTGAACTTATATGAATTAAAATCACATGCCCAGTATAAATGAACAATGAAATAATTCATGTGATTCTCCCTGACATTCCAGGAGCCACAAGCACTTAAGTAGAGAAAATTCCAGATGAACATCAATTTACTGTTCCATCAGATGGACTAAATTCCACTAAGCCTATCATACTGTGAGCATCTTAACTCAATGAAATTCTAGTATGAGATATATTTTTGTATATTTGGCTCTTAGGCAAGCCAGCTACTTCAGTTAATTGCTTAACTGTAGGAATAACAATCTATTCCATATCATTGGAAGAAAAAGTGACTATATCAGACTTATCAAGACTAGAATGCTGGTTTCTTTTATGGAGTCTTCCAATGAGGTTTTAGAGCAATTTTGACTATATGAAATTTTTGCTATTTTAACATTAAGGGCTTCAAAATATAAAGAGTGGTAATGATTGAGCAGTAGCAATATGAGTGATGATTTTTTCTTTAATTTTTATATTTACTGGGAATGACACCTTTTACTGAAAAAAGAAAGGAAAACTAACAATTCATAGCTGTGCATTGTGATGGTTATTTTCAGCACTATGAAAACTAAAACTCCAACTTGACCTACTCGAGTACACAAAAAGAGAACTGTGGAGATACTTAGGACTGGTTCCTTTGAATCTGACCTTGGGATCAAGTCTACACAACATACACTCAAAAAAACAAAACAAAACAAAACTATAGCATCAACATTTAAAAGGGGTGGCAGAGGAATCAGGATCCAATGACTAGGAAAAAGTAAATAAAAAGATTGAGAATCTCAGTCTTGTGTACTTTCTCATTACATTTATTACCCACCTTTAAAAGACTTCAAAGCTGCTAGCAGTCTATTCTGAAAAACTTTCTTATCACCTGTAAGAAAAGGCATAGTTCAGGACAGAGAATGACTCACAGATAGAACTTAAGGATCAGACTTTCCTCTTTGTGACTGACTTTATAAATCTATCCATTTTTACCTTCAAATTATGATGAAAAAGGTTGGCATTATGGTATAGAGTGGTAATCTGGTGTGAAAGTTAAAAGAGTCCGGGTTCAAATTCTTGCTCTGCTACTGACTAACTTTGTGACCTTAGGCAAATTACTTACCCTTTCTATGCCTCAGTTTTCTCCACTGTAAAATAGGGATAAGGTGTCATCATTGTATGTGGTGAGGACAGAACTTGGCTCATCATAATAAATTCTGGTATTATTAATAGATCTACTTACTCTTTCACATCCACAGCAACTACCAGTTTATATGCTACAGAGCTGAAACTCACCATCTTTTCCTATTCTATTTTAAATTCTTTTCATCCCCTGTTTCTATCACATTTCCATTCTGTTTTCTTTACTTCTTGCAGTTCAAGTTTGACATGTCAGTGGCCTAATGAGTAACAGCAGGAATTTGCTTCATCCTATTTTCTCTTTTTCAATAGCACTTTCTTCTCTAAAAGCAGGTGGTTATTCCTCTGTGTTCTGCATCTTGATTCACTTCCTGCAGATGTTCTCTTGTTTCTTGAGAGAGGAATCATAAATGCAGGAAGGCCTCTGCCAGAAAATGTCTTCACTAAATAAAGAGAACTCTGTCCTGCAGAAATTTGAGTTTTTATATCTTCCAAACTTTTGCATAATTAACAAATCCTCTGAGAAACAGGAGAAAACTTAAACCAGAAACACCCACCAGAGACAATTCTGACCATCAAAATATCCAGGGAAATAGGTGGAAAACCTGACAACAAAGATCTGCTTGATTAGCGAGAGGCTAAATCCTGAAATGGGCTCATACTTTCCTGCAGTTGAAGTGGCCAGAAAAGCAGACAGGAAATGCCCAATCTAATTTTAAAGAATGCCATAAAAAGTTCACATGAAAATCCTGCTGTTGCCTAAACTAAGTTGGTCAGCATTATCAAAGTCATCCTGACCCACAAAATACTCATTTCTTCCAGAAACTGAAGGGATAGTAGTTTCATGCTTGATTCTCTTGCTTTCATCATAACTGGGTAGTGTTGTTCAGTTCAGTCACTCAGTCGTGTCTGACTCTTTGCAACCCCATGAACCACAGCACGTCAGACCTCCCTGTCCATCACCAACTCCAGGAGTCGACCCAAACCCATGTCCATTGAGTCAATGATGCCATCTAACCATCTCATCCTCTGTCATCCCCTTCTCCTCCTGCCCACAATCTTTCCCAGCATCAGGTTCTTTTCAAATGAGTCAGCCCTTTGCATCAGGTGGCCAAAGTACTGGAGTTTCAGCCTCAACATCAGTCCTTCCAATGAACACCCAGGACTGATCTCCTTTAGGATGGACTGGTTGGATCTCCTTGCAGTCCAAGGGATTCTCAAGAGTCTTCTCCAACATCACAGTTCAAAAGCATCAATTCTTCAGCACTCAGCTTTCTTTATAGTCCAACTCTCACATCCATACATGACCACTGGAAAAACCATAGCCTTGACTAGATGGACCTTTGTTGGCAAAGTAATGTCTTTGCTTTTTAATGTGCTGTTTAGCCAGATAATATAATAACATGGAGGCATTGCAAACTCAGACTCATCTTTGTACTCAAAGTATTCTGTACTCTCTGCAGAGATGCTGTTTTGAGGTGGAAGACTGTAACCTGCAGCCTATTCAGGTTTCTTCAGGCTCTTCGTCATGATGCAGCTGCTGGTACTGGATACTACAAAGCTCATGCTTGAAGGTGTTGTTAACTTCTGAACTGATATAATAATACAGAAAATGCTAATTCCTTGGCAGGTGGTGTAAGATTTACTTACAGGGATACATATAACTTTGCTGAGAAGATGCTTTGTTGAGAAGCTATCAGAAAGATGTTGAGCTTTTGTACTTAAAGGAAGAAAGAAACTTTCTTCTGAGGACTTTTGTGATGCTTACTGAGAGAAACAAAATGTAAATTCCACTCCTTCCTCCCCCTTTTCAAAATCATCAGTAACATCTTACCTCCTCAACATTGATTTTTTGGAAGAGGATTCTTTTGACAGTTGATCTCTGTCCTTGAGTTGGCACAGAGAAATAGAGACATTGTTCATAAGAAAGCAAGAGCTGTAGGGTAGGGGCAGGTAAATATGAACACGTGACACTTCAAAGTATAAACATCATAAATAGAACCATAAAACTCAATGCTTTGGAGGTCACAGTAACCCAAATGCAGCTCACCATCAACTGGCAGTAATTTTAGCAGTTCCAGACATTCCGTATCATTGACTTCTATCCCCATGTCTCCAAGAACATTTTTCAGATCACAGGCATTAATCTTTTCTCCTTTGAAAAGACAGAGTGTTTATAGGTGAAAACTTTAGAAAACTTATTCAATGTTTTAAAGAGGTTCACTAGAACATGATATTAGTCTATGTTGCATGTAGTTTTAAAGATACATTTATAATAATTTATATGGCATCATTTCCAATCTGTGGTTAAAAAGCAGAGGCAAAATGGGATATGGAAATTCAGTGTGCCAATAGAAGCCAAAGTAAATTTGCTCTTATAATATTGAGATAATGAGGGCTCTCTTAAAGTTAGGAATAATATGCAAAATGAAATCTAGTTATCAGATTGGATAATGAATTGCCAAAAGAAATAATTATGAGAGGAGATATTATACAGACTTATGTAACTGTTCACACATACACACACACAAAATATATTATCTTGCACTTTCCAAGGCTTTGCCTTATTTTTTCACATGCTTACCTAAAATTTAACTATTCACATGCAGGCAAAGACAGACCCATATAGTATCTCTACCATAGATAGAACTTGTTATGAGAACAAAGTCTGTGGTTTCATTTTAATACATAGATAACCAGAGATTGAGTGGATTTTTGCAGGTAAAAATCTTTAATGATAATTGGGTAAATGTCAAAATTAATATGAACAATAGACTATTAGACAAGAGCCTCTAAAATATGATTTATTATAAAGCATTATGATTTCAGTGTCATAGAAACTCACCAGTAAAGTCTTTCATACTCAGTGTCACATTTTTTAGATCAACTTTCCCATCCACTGTAAGACAAAGCAGTCATATATAACAATGAGACTTGTTCCTTATGCTTTCTCAACCTTTGATTCCTGCCCTCAACTAGAATGTTGATATCATCTTACATTTTAGTTCTATTCTATTATATTTTATATAATAAATAGTTACTCAGACATAAGAAAAAATTGTTTTAGTCCTTTCCTCTATTTTGTTTCATGCATCCCATGCTTTTCCTCCTGTATTCACACTTTTATTCTTTATGTATGTCTTATTTTAAATCTTACTTATAAATTCCTCTTTGTCCCCAATGTTATAAAATTTTGTGTGGGATGATTTGGGAGAATGGCATTGAAACATGTATAATATCATATATGAAACAAATCGCCAGTCCAGGTTTGATGCATGATACTGGATGCTTGGGGCTGGTGCACTGGGATGACCCAGAGGGATGGAACAGGGAGGGAGGAGAGAGGCGGGGTTCAGGATGGGGAACACGTGTATACCTGTGGCGGATTCATGTTGATATATGGCAAAACCAATACAATATTGTAGAGTAATTAACCTTCAATTAAAATAAATAAATTTATATTAAAAAAAATGTACAAGTATTTTTTAGGAATAAGTTGAAAAAATGTTAATCTTGCTTAGCATTCATTCAATGGCCCCTTTCAATTTAGGACTGCAGGAAAGAATATGAAGAAATGAAATGATAATGTATGAGTAATTCTAGAGGAACATAGTGTGTATAAACAAAACAATAAATTGGGAAGGGGGATTAACAAAATTAAAATAGTCCAAGAATTTTGCACTGTCTTGAATGAGGATAAAAGCCCAATACAAAATTGGAGTAAGATAAATTAAGGACGTATATTGTAATCTCTGAAATAATCTTTATTTTTTTTAATTTTTCATGGTTATAGAGTAACTTTATTTACTGTATTGGTTTTGCCATACATTGACATGAATCCACCATGGGTGTACATGAGTTCCCAATCCTGAACCCCCTCCCACCTCCCACCCCATATCATCTCTCTGGGTCATCCCTGTGCACCAGNTATATTTCATTGAGTAGTTAACAAAATAAGCAGAAAAAAAGCATTAAGACTACAGGAAATTTGAACTACAAATTTAACAAACTTGATTTAATGGACATATAGATAACACTGTACCCAATAATTTCAAAATGCATATTTCCTTTCACATAGGGAGCATTTACAAAAATAGTCATATATTGCATTATAAAGCCAAATATCAATAATTTTAAAAGTAATGAGGGGCTTTCCTAGTGATCCAGTGGCTAAGATTCTATAGTCCCAATGCAGGAGGCCTTGGTTTGACTCTTGGTCAGGAAACTAGATCCCACATGACTCAACTAAGAGTTCCCATACCTCAACTAAAGATCCTGCATGCCTCAACAAAAATCGAAGATTCTGCATGCCTCAAGTAAGAACTGGCACAGCCAAATAAATAAATCTTTAAAAATAAAAGTAATGACAATGAACAGTCCAAAATAATATTAAGCAAACAGTTCCATCTATAGTAACATCTATAGTATTTGTTCGAAAGAACAAATCACTTATCACTGAGGAATAAATTTACAAAAAAAAAAGGGACAAAACTCATACTTCAAACACTATAAAACATTATCGCAGAAGTTGATTGACTTAAATAAATGGAAAGACATCCCATGATCATGGATCAGAACACTTAATATTGAAACGATGGTAATACTCTCTGTGACTATCCCCTACCCTCTCTCACATGCTGAATTGATCTAGAAACACAAGAAAATTTTTATCAAATCTTAGCTGGCATTTTTACCAAATTTTAAGAGCCAATCTTAAAATTCATATGTAAATGCAAGGTATCTTGAACAGCCAAAACAATCTCAGAGAAAAAAACAAAGTTGGAAGACATACACTTCCCAATTTCAAAACTTACTAAAAAGTGATAGTAATCAATGTAGTGAAGTACCAGCAAAAGGCTAGATATATGGATCAATGGAGAGGAACTGAGAGTTCAGAAATAAATCACTGTATTTACTATTAACTGATTTTCGACAAGGGTACCATGACAGTTCAATGAAGAAGAGGAGACTTTTCAACAAATGGTTCTGAGACAACTATGCATCCACATGCAAAAGACTGAAGTTAGATCCCTTCTTCATACCATATACAGAAATAATTTCCAGTGTATCATAGACTCAAAATTAAAAGCTAAAACTATAAAACCTTTAGAAAGAAATATAAAGATAAATCATTTTTATTGTGGATTAGGCAAACCATTCTTAGATATGACACCAAAAGCATAGGTGACAAAAGAAAAAAATAGATAAATTGGACTTCATCAAAATTAAAAGCATTTGTGCTTCAAAGGACACCATCAAGGAAGTGAGGAACTCACAGAACAGGAGAAAGTATTTGGAAATCATGCATATAATAAGGGAGTTTTATATAGAATATATAAAGAATTCTTATAACTCAATAATAAAAAGACAACCCAATTGAAAAATAGGTAAAGAATCTGAATAGATGTTTCTCTAATGGAAATATATGAATAGCCAACAAGTACATAAAGAGATGTGCAACATCATTAGACATAAAATAAATAAAAATTAAAACTACCACTTCACACCACTAGGATGACTATAATAAAAAAGAGAGATAATAGCAAGTAGTGACAAGGATGTGAAGAAATTGGAACCCTCACATGTTGCTGATGGAAATGCAAAATGATACAATTGCTTTGTAAAATAATTTCAATTCCCCAAAATGTTAAACATAGAGTTATGGTATGTTCCAGCATTTCCACTCCTAAGAATATGCCCAAGAATAATGAAAACATGTATCCATAAAAATTTACATGAGACTATTCATAGCAGCACTATTCAAATGGAAACAAATCCCAAATGTTCATCGACTTATGAATGAAGAAACAAAATATGGTATGTCCATATAATGGAAAATTGCTTGGCAACAAAAATGAATGAAGTGGTGATACACGATATAAAATGGATGAGCCTTGAAAACAGTATGCTATATGAAAGAAACTAGTCACTTATGATTCCATTCACATGAAATCTCCAGAACAGGCAAACCAGTACAGATGAAAAGCAGATTAATGGTTGCTAGAGGCTGAGAACAAGAGGAGAATAGGGAGTGACTGTTAGTGGGTAAGAGGTTTCCTTTTGGGGTTTGGTAATGTTCCAGGAAAATAGGTGGGGAAACAGTGGAAACAGTAGTTGACTTTATTTTTCTGGGCTCCAAAATCACAGATGGTGACTGCAGCCATGAAATTAAGACACTTACTCCTTGGAAGGAAAGTTATAGCCAACCTAGACAGCATATTAAAAAGCAGAGACATTACTTTGCCAACAAAGGTCCATCTAGTCAAAGCTATGGTTTTTCTAGTGGTCATGTATGGATGTGAGAGCTGGACCATAAAGAAAGCTGAGCACCAAAGAACTGATGGTTTTGAACTGTGGTGTTGGAGAAGACTCTTGAGAATCCCTTGGACTGCAAGGAGATCCAACCAGTCCATCCTAAGGGAAATCAGTCCTGAATATTCATCGGAAGGACTGATGCTGAAGCTGAAACTCCAATACTTTGGCCACCTGAAGCAAAGAGCTGACCCATTTGAAAAGACCCTGATGCTGGGAAAGATTGAGGGCAGGAGGAGAAGGGGACAACAGAGGATGAGATGGATGGATGGCATTACTGACTCAACGGACATGGGTTTCAGTGAACTCTGGGAGTTGGTGATGGACAGGGAGGCCTGGCTTGCTGTGGTTCATGGGGTCACAAAAAATCAGACACAACTGAACAACTGAACTGATTGACTGAATGTTCCAGAGTCCAAGCTGGGTTTAGAAAAGGCAGAGGACCCAGAGATCAAATTGTTAACATTCGCTGAATCATAGAGAAAGCAAGGGAATTTCAGAAAACTGTCTGCTTTTGTTTCATCAACTATCCTAAAGCCTTCGACTGTGTGGATCATAACAGTCTGTGGAAAGCTCTTAAAGAGATGGGAATACCAAACCATCTTACCTGTCTCCTAAGAAGCTTGTATGTGGGTCAAGAAGCAACAGTTAGAGTCTGTATGGAACAACTGACTCGTTCAGGATTGAGAAAGGAGTACGCCATGGCTGTCTGTTGTCACCCTGTTTATTTAACCTATATGCTGAGCACATCATGAGAAATGCTGGGCTGGATGAGTTACAAGCTGGAATTAAGATAGGCAGGAGAAGCATCAACAACCTCAGATATGCAGATGATACCATTCTAATGGCAGAAAGCGAAGAGGAACTAAAGAGAATATTGATGTCGGGTGAAGGAGGAGAGTGAAAGAGCTGGCTTAAAACTAAACATTAAAAAAACTAAGATCATGGCATCCAGCCCCATTAATTCATGGCAAATAGAAGGGGAAAAGGTGTAAGTAGTGACATATTTCCTCTTCTTGGGTGCTAAAATCACTGCAGATAGTGACTGCAGTCATGAAATCACAAGATGATTGCTTCTTGGCAGGAACGCTATGACAAACCTAGACAGTGTATTGAAAAGCAGAGACATTACTCTGCCAACAAAGGTCTGTATGGTCAACACTATGGTCTTCCCAGTGGTCATGTATGGTTGTGAGAGCTGGACTATAAAGAAGGAAGAGCACCAAAGAATTGATACCTTCAAACTGTAGTACTGGAGAAGTCTCCTGAGAGTCCCTTAGACGGCAAGGAGTTTAAACTAGTCAATCTTAAGGGAAATCAACCCTAAATACTCATTGGAAGGACTGAAGCTGAAGCTGAAGCTCCAGTATTTTGGTCACCTGATGTGAACAGCTGACTCATTGGAAAAGTCCCTGACGCTAGGAAAGACTGAGGGCAGAAGGACAGATGGCTGGATGGCATCAACGATGCAATGGACATGAACTTGGGCAAACTTTGGGAGATGGTCAGGGACAGTGAGGCTTGGCTGGGGTCACAAAGAGTCGAACATTACTGGATGACTGAACAAAAAAAACAACAAAGTTCTAAAATCTATTATGGTGATGGTCACATAAGTCTATGAATATGCTAAACCCTGTTGAATTGAGTACTTCAGATGGAAAAATTGTATAGTATGTAAATTATATATCAATAAAGTTGTTGAAAAATAAAATAAAATAAAATGTAAAGGGATTAAAATCACAGAGTAGGTTCCTTGACTACCATGCAATTAACCTAGAAATAAAGCACATGGGAGTATCTGAGGATTGAAAGTAAATCACAACAGAACTAAGAAATATCTTAAACTGAATAACTAAAAAATATATCATGTCTCAAAATTCATCCCTGGTTTGGAAAGATCCCCTGGAGGAGGAAATGGCAACCCATTCCAGTATTCTTGCCTGGAGAATTCCATGGACAGAGAAGCCTAGCAGGCTACAGTCCATGGGGTTACAAAGAGCTGAACACAACTGAAGCAACAGCACACACACACAAGGGTTGAGAATAAATCACAATAGAACTAAGAAATACTTTAAACTGAATAATTAAAAAACTATCATATATCAGAATTCAAAATATACTAGAAAAGAAAAAAATTAAAAATTAATAAGCTAAGCATGCACCTTAAGTTAGAAAAAGAATCGCAAATGAAATCAAGGAAAATTACAAAGAGCAGAAATTAATGAAACAAAAAGGAATTAAGAATGTAGAGGTTTATCTCGCAGTGGGCAGTGAGACTGCCCGGCCTGTGTCCGGGTGAGGCTGTCCCTCTGCACGGTGGAGAGACACTATTTTTTCTATTGCAGCACCGTGCAGGGCCGGGCCTTCCCTGAACCAGTGCAGAGTTGTTACCCAGATCCAATATTTTTTATGACGAAATCTGTGGCTTGACACATCTACTGATTGAAATGGATGTCTTAGTCTAGGTTCCTATTTTTGTCATATGGAATTGAATAAAATGCAGGATGTAATATTATTTCTGAATGGTGTTCCTTGATTATTCTAATGGAAAAAGTGGAATTTGAGGTTATGGTCATTGATGGTGGATGTATATTTGTGGTGTTTCTCCAAGGACAGTCAGTCAGGTCTGACAGCTTAGATTTAAGCCATATCTAAGCGTGTCTTGATTGGTCTTGAAATTTTCATGTTTCACCTTTTTCTAAAATAAAAATACAGCCTTAAAAAAAAAAAAAAGAATGTAGAGGTTTAACAAAGTGAAAAGTTGGTTGTTTGGAATGACTTTTAATACTTTTTAGACCCTTGGTAAGACTAACCAAGAAAAAAAAGAGGAAAGGCTTAAGTAACCAATATTAGGAATGAGCAAGATTCCCATACTAATCTTGCAAACATTAAAAAGATGGCTATTAAATAATTTTATTTAAATACATTTAAAATTCACATAAAATTATCAAATTCCTAGAAAACCACAGTTTACCA
>SJYQ01000302.1:330208-343214 GCA_006410935.1 Redunca redunca
CCAAGAATACTCAATAGGAAAATGACAGTCTTTTTAATAAACAGAGCTCAGAAAACTGGATAACCACATGCAAAATAATGAAACCGGACTACTTATTCTACACCATTCACAAAAACAGGGTCAAAATGGATTATACAGTTAAATGCAATACCTGAACCTGTAAAACTCCTGGATAAAAACATAAGGGAAAATCTCTTTGATGCAAATCTTGGCAATGAGTTTTTGGATAGGACACCAAAAGCACAAGCAACAACAACAAAAAATAAACGAGTGAGATGATATCAAACCAAAAGAATTCTGCACAGCAAAAGAAACAATAAGCAAAATAAAAAGGCAAGCTATGGAATGGGAGAAAATATTTGCAAACCACATATCTAATAAGGAATTAATATGAAATATATAATATTCAAAATGTATATTCAATATAAAAATGATTCAATTAAAAAATGGACAGAGGAACTGAACAGTCATCTTTATATGTCAAAGAAGGCATACAATGGCCATCATGTACATGAAAAGAAGCTCAATGTCACTATTACCAGAGATATACAAAACCAAAATGAGCAATTTTGGTTGAGCTGGGATTGAGTTGGGATAGCTGAGTTAAGTTTGTTGGGACTGAGTGTTTATTCATGCTTCCTTCAGTAGATCTGCGTTTTGCCAGGTATTTACCAAGTACTTTTCTGTACTAAGATTTGGCAGAAAACTTTCTTGGAAATAAAATTCATTTTAAAATACAAAGCAAAAGGTGAAGAATGAAGGCTGTCAGATTAAGATTTAGGTCTAAAGCAGAAACAATTTGAAATTATAGGTAACAAAAGTAATGATGAGCTAACACTTCACAACTGTAAGAATGACTATTATCATTCTAACAAAAGACAAGAGATAAATGCTGGGGAGGATGTGGAGAAAGAGGGAAAATTTGTTCACTGTAAACTGGTATAGCCACTACGGAAAACAGCATGGAATGTCTTCAAGAAATTAATAACAGATGTACCATATGATCCTTGGACTGCAAAGAGATCAAACCAGTCCCTCCTAAAGGAAATCAGTCCTGAATATTCATTGGAAGGACTGATGCTGAAGCTGAAGCTCCAATACTTTGCCACTTGTGAAGAACTGACTCATTGGAAAAGACCCTGATGCTGGGAAAGACTGAAGGCAGGAGGAGAGGGGGACAACAGAGGATGAGGGGATGAGATGAGTTGGTTGGCATCATCGACTCAATGGACATGAGTTTAAGCAGGCTCTGGGAGTTAGTGATGGACAGAGAGGCCTAACATGCTACAGTCCATGGGCTCACAAAGAGTTGGACACAACTGAGTAACTGAACTGACCATATGATCCAACAATTTCACTTGTGGGTATATATACAAAGCAAATGAAAACAGAATTTCAAAGAGACATATGTGCTTCCATGTTCATTACAGCATTATTCACAATTGTCAAGATATGAAAACTAAGTATCTGTCAATGGATGAATAAAGAAGATGTGATGTATTATACACAATGAATAGTTATTCAGTCATGATAATGAAGGATATCTTCCCATTTGTGATAACATGGATGGACTCTGAGTGCATTATGCTAACTGAAACAAATCAGACTGAGAGAGACTAACATGATATGATACCACCCACACAAACATACATAGATGTATACATACATATAAAAGCAGAGCCCACAGAAACAGAGAACAGAATGAGAGTTACCAGGGGCTGGGGGTGGAGAAATGGGGAGATGTTGGTCAAAGGGTACAAACTTCCAGTTATAAGGTGAACAAATTCTGAGTATCTAATGTACAGAATGCTACATTTTATATGATAAAGACTGTAGTTAATAATACTAACTGTATACTTGAAATCTGCTTAGAGACGAAATCTTAAATGTTAGAGAAGAATTATAGGGGTACTCTTTCTGCCCCCTTCTGATGCCTATGTCAGAAGCTTTCTCTATCTCCTTTATACTTTAATAAAACTTTATTACACAAAGCTCTGAGTGATCAAGCCTCATATCTGGCCCCGGATTGAATACTTCTCCTTCGGAGGCCAAGAATCCCGGCCGTCTTTTCATTCAGCAAAAACCTTTCAGATCTCTCCGTGTTGTTTTTTCTCTTTTTAATTTTTCAATTTTTACTCATCCTTGCTTCTTTAGCCTCTTAATTTCCCTAATTTGTTTCCTATCTCCCAGATTCTTCTCTCAATTCTCCGTTCTGTTTCTATTGGAGGAAGATAGGGAGAGCTACTTCTTCGTTGTTTTACATCTCACCAGCAGTGTGACCACATCCAAGTGACAAACGACTTGAATTTCAGATTTATTCCCTGTACAAATAAGATAATGGTTCTCTTCTAGAACCTTCCTCCCTGAGCTTCCTTGAGAAGGATATAGTGGGATGGCAATGGCAATACTAATGGCTGTCATTGTTGAGAGTTTGCTTCTAAGGAAAATGAAGACCTTGCGAGAAATCCTGAGGGAAAAAAAAATTGCTGAACAATTTCCTGGAGGAACAAGCTTACAGACTGTCCAAGAGAGACGCCAAACAGCTGCTCACCCCCTGAGGAACTATCTGGATGAGTTTGTTGGGAGGACGGCTCTTCACAGCGCCCCCTGGTGCTCTGGCCTAGCACTGTGGTTCTTCTGGAGGTAGCAGGTGGGATGTTGGGGCTGGGGCTCCTGCAGGAGTCAGAAACACTGAGGCACAGGGACCTCATTCCAGAAGAGAAGGGACTCTCATCCTCAACTCGTGGTCTGTGGTGACTGGGCCCAGCAATGACCAGGTGGCAGGTAAACATCCATTGCTGTGTCAAAGATGTGTCATTAGTTTGAGGAAGATTGTTCCTTCTGAACTAAGCGAGCCACTCAGTTATAGATGAAAGGTGAGCCATCTCCAGTCAAAAGATAAAGCCAACTGCAAAGCAAGTGTGAATCCCCAGGCAGAGGAATTCAGCTTCCACAGATGCAAGAATCACAGCAGTAAAAAGTTACTGAATCCCTATTCCGCGTAAGGCCATAAGAATCTAACACTGTGGTTATTGTTATTAGATCAGAAAAAAGGGCATGTTTTGTCTTCAAGATTGTGCAGGCTAGCCTGAGAGAAAGGAAAAGAGTAAATATATGTCAAATGAAAGGGGAAAAAAGAATTATAATAATGTGATATGTTGGAGGTGTTAGCTAACACTATGGTGATAGTCATTTTGCAATATATGTCTATCAAATCAACAGACTGTGCACCTAAAACTTACATCATGTTATGCATCAATTATATCTCAGTAAAGATGGACAGAAAAAAAAGACTCAATAGGCCTGAAAAAGTATGAGTGATTACAATGCTCACCATCATATGGTAGTTTTTCTATCAAATCCATGAATTCTTCTTCTGTGATCTTGATTCCCATGCTTTCTAAAAAAGTGTCCAGCTTATTGACATCAATATTGCCTCCTAAATAGAGGATAGGAAAGAAATATAGTAAAATTGAATGATTCTAAAACACATTCACTCTATCTTAACATTCATCTTTACTGAGCATGTATTTTATTACAATAAAAATACTTCATTCATTTCTTAGTATTATTGTTAACATTTTCAAGACAAACACCAAAATGTCAGTCTTGTTCAGCTAATACAATAAAAATTAGAATTAATTACCTCCAATTTTGTGTTGGGAATATTGAAAAGCTAGAGCTAGAGGTGACTGACATAATATTCTGCAAAATAGTCGTTATTTTTGTTGCCTATAATTTAAAATTGTTTCTGCTTTAGACCTAATTCTTAATCTGACAGCCTTCATTCTTCACCTTTTTTTGCATTTTAAAACGAATTTTATTTCTCTGGGGCTGAGTTAGGAAAATTTAAGAAAGTTTCCTGCCAAATCTTAGTACAGAAAAGTACTTGGTAAATACCTGGCAAAATGCAGATCTACTGAAAGAAGTATAAAGACTCAATTATGTAGGAAAGGAGGATTTATATTTTGACAACACAAATAAAGGTTTCAGATTAAGTCTTTTTAGCATGCTTCTTACTCACGTTTGAGAGATTTTATGCCCTTCATCAACCTTTTCTGATACACTTTTCCATCAGCTATAAAAAAACAAGATATTTTAGAAAAGAATTTAGGAATCAAAAGGTAGTACAAATCTCTTAATTTCAGAAAGAAAGAATTTAGAAAGTTTTGCCTGAAGAACATTTCAAATGCAAATAGATAACAGATATACCAAAATGTTCACTCACAGTGGTAAAGGATTACAAAGCTAATCATAATAATGAGATGTTCTTTTTTTACTGTATTGACAATGTAAGGAAAATAACATTCTCAAATACTATTTGTGAGAGTTCAAATTACAATATTCTGGAAGGAAATGTGGCAAAACAAAATATTTTGCAACTCTATTTAAAGGAATACACTCTCACTAAATTTTAGGATGTTTGCCAAAATGTATCTACAAGGTTGCCCAAAATAAAAAGGATGTCTATTTATAGGTGGAGAACTGGAAAAATAAATCTCAGATTTTTTACATTATTTACTGCTTTGAGGTAGGAAGAGAGATGGTTTTGTTTTTGCTTACCTGTATTATCAAGGTTTCTATGATTAAGACATATTAAATTGTGAAGAAATAAGCATTATAAATAAATTTATATACTCACAATATTATGTATGAATGTATATATCTGGCTATCTATCTTAAAAGCACTAGAAGGAAAGGTTTCAAAATATTAATAATGGTTATCTTTGTGTTACGAAATTAAAAACACTTTTTGTTTTCCTAAATTTTAAAATTTCATTTAACTAGATAGTTAAGAACTGCAGTTTTTTCTGAATGTACAAAGTTATCCACTTATTGGTAAAATATACATTTTATGCTGCAGAAACACACATAGCTATTTTTTGTTGTTGTTTTTTATCTTCTCTTTACTCCTGTTTCTCTTGCTCCTTCTTTCTTCTTTTTGGTGGTGGTGGTGTGTGTGTGCTCAGTCATATCTGACTACCACCAGGCTCCTCTGTCCATGGAATTTTCCATGGGTTGCCATTTCTTCCTCTGGGAGATCTTCCTGACCCAGGGATCTAACCCACACTCTTATGTCTTCTGCCTTAGCAGGTAGATTCTTTACCAACTGAGCCACCTGGGACACACCCTTCTTCTTTAAAAAAAAAAAAAATCTATTTTCAAATCCAGCTGATTAACAACCTGAGGGCTCAGAGATGAACTTTGTCTTTGATAGCAAAGGCAAAACTTGTAATTTATAGCTGAAAAGGTTAGATTGATGATTTTTAAATACAAATCTAAGCGATGAATCTTTTATTTGTACTAGCATTAACTTTTTAACAGTTTTCAAGCATTTTCACTCTATTTTGGAATTTTTCAAATATTTCCACAAAATCAGACTTCTTAGAAAACCCAGACAGCACCCAAGAATCTTACCATTAACTGGCAGTGTCTCCAGCAAATTCAAGCGTTCATTAGATGTGAGCTTAATCCCCAAGTTTCCCAAAACATTTTCAAGTTTACTAGTATCAACTTTGTCTCCTTTGAAAGGAAAAAAAGGATTAACAGATGGTAATTTTAGGACATCATAGTTATCTAAAAAATTTAAAAACTGGCTCATTTAATGTTATCCTCACTTCCATATTCTCACATATTTGAACAGTGTTTACAGATAGTGAATCAGAATTTATTTCTTTATACTTCATAAAAATAGAGTAGTCTCTTAAGCCTAATGACAAGACATCATTGAAGAAAATTAGATTATGCAATAGGTCAGTAATTTAAAGTATCTAGTCTTTTTTATTTTTAATGCTGAAATCATGAGATTATTATGGCAATCCTATCAATTAAATTTTCTAAAAATATCCACCTTCCTATATACTGTGACTATCTAGATTTTGGCTATGTAAACTAGTAGTTATTAACTCAAAAGCTTGCAGGAGCCTGGAGATAGAAAAAAATAAGTGAAACTGGCTATAGTGAAGTGGACAGCACATGCCTTGTCCAAAAAGAAAACATGCCAGCTATTGTGAGGGAATTCAGATCTTATAAAACTTGACTACAGATTGAATTAAACTTATGGATGTCTAATTTGTGACCACTGATCTAAACACTGGTTAAAACCAGCATAATATTGCTGGAAATAACAGAAAATATAATTTATTATTCAAACATCACCACTATTTTCATGGCTGAATCCTAGATAATCCGAAGTCAAATAAGAAGAAAAGTTAAGGTGTACATATTTCATAATAAATATGTAAAGTATCAACATTAACAAGTTTATCTTGTAGTTTACAGGTTTATTTTTATTATTTTTTAAATTTAAATTTATTTATTTTAATTGGCAGCTAATTACTTTATAATATTGTAATATAGAGAAAACACTATGCAAAATACAATACAGGATATGAATTCAATTTAATATGTTTTACTAATGTCTTACTCACCTGAAAAAGGTTTCACTTCATTCATCACCTTTTCCAGATCAACTTTACCATTAGCTGTAAGAAAAGGAATAAATTAGACAGAAATACAACCAGGAATGTAAGAAAACAATGTTGTATACAGCAGATGAATTTAGCAGCATTTATTTGTTATAGAGGGCTTCCCAGGTGGCACTAGTGGTAACGAATCTGCCGGCAATGCAGGAGACTTAAGAGGCTTGGGTTCAATCCCTGGGTTAGGAAGATCCCCTGGAGGAGGGCATGGTAACCCACTCCAGTATTCTTGCCTGGAGAATCCCATGGACAGAGGAGCCTGGCAGGTTACAGTCCATAGGGTTGCATAGAGTCGGACACAACTGAAGTGACTTAGCATGCATGCATGCATTTGCTGCAGAAAAGTTAGCTTTTCAAAAGTACACATTTTTTTGTTGGTTTTCAGATGCTGAGTCATGTCTGACTCTCTGTGACTCCATGGACTGCAGCATGCTGGACTTCCCTGTCCTTCTCTATCTCCTGGAGTGAATTTCTAGTTACAAATAAATACAAATTTCTAGTTATAAAATAAATAAGCTATGATGATGTGATGTACAGTATGGTGATTATAGTTAGCAGTATGGTATTGCATATTTGAAAGTTCCTAAGAGAATAGATCTTAAAAGATCTCGTCAAAGAAAAACATTTTGTAACTAGGCATGGTGATGGCTGCCATTGGAGAACAGGTCTACTCTAGCTAAACTAAAAGAGATAAAACAAAAGCTAGCCATACTGATATTAAGTACCCTTTCAATAAATACTGATGCCATGAATTAGCAAATGTGGCTAAAGGGGTGGACTGTGATTTAAGTGAAACCTATCCATTCAGGAAAGGGTGAGTAAAAAGAGCAGAGAGAGATACCTTGAAATCTTTCTCTAATTTGCACATGACACTAGCAAGAGTCAGCATGTGTCCTTTCTTTCAATCTGAGTTTTACTTCTAAGCTTTTAATAATACTTCTCGATGTCAAACAAGCATTTTAAATGACTGTTAGATAGATATATAAGACTATTTTTATGTAGGGTTCAATGATATCTAAAGTGCTCACCATCAACTGGCAGATTTTGTGTTAGATCTTTGAGTTCCTTTTCAGTGAGGTTCATGCCCATGTTTTCCAAAACAGTGTACACTTTACTAGAATCAATCTTCCCTCCTTATAAAAAGAGATATATATAAGAAAAAGTTAATATCTCTAAAATGTAAATTTTGAGCAATGAACAATTCCTGAGGTAATATTATGATTATCATTTTCATCCAAAAGACCAAAGCCTAATGAGATCTTTACAAGAATACAAAGAATCAATAATGGAGTTACAATTAGAGTTCAGTGTTTTAATCTTAATCTTCATGAGAAGCATATCCAGCATAAATATTTAAAGGTGATTGAATTAACTTCTCAGAAAATTTTAGCAAAGTGACAATAATTCCAGTGTTACTAATACTGTCTTGTTTTCACTGTGTTTAAGAGTCAACTTCTAGTTATGTTAAAGGATGCTGATTTTCCATTACAACTAAAATATTTTAAAAAACAGGTTAAAAGTAAATCATTTAAAATAAAAACTATTAATAGTAGTAGGAATGTTGAATGGATTTGACAGATATCATGAAGGAGGTATGTAATGATGGAAGAGTGGGAATCTTGCTTAGATTTGATCTCCATCCTGGCCTGCTTCCTGTCCATCTCTTTCAGTTTATTGGTACCTTCACTTCCTTAGAGACTTTCTAGGTTTTTGTTGATTTTTTGTTTTGTCTGAATGTCAGATTACTAGTCTCCGCTGCTGATTTAACTGAGGATGCCCTAATTTGCCCTTTACTTTTGTCAACTTGGGCTCTGATAATTTCTTCCTATGTCAAAATTTGGATAGCATGGAAATTCTTTCCAGGTTATACCATAAGAAATGATCTCCTAAAGAACAGGTTGAGCTATAAAATAAATAATACAACTGTTGAGTGGCAGGGTTTACCGTTTAATCACAAGGAAACAATGTAAATGCCAAACATGATGATCTCAGACTGATGTGCATTTTATTAGTTTTCTCACTCACCTTTAAGAAACTTTATACCATTCAGCAACCTTTTTTGATAGACTTTTCCCTCTGTAAGAGAAAGCACTATTCAGATCACAGAAGAGCAATGTGGAGTTTCCTAGACAGTATAAAACCAGTAATTCAGTAAGACATATTTTGTGAATTGACTTAGACATTTTCTGATTACTGACATGTAACGAAATTACATAAAGGGAGGATATTGTTACTCTACTATAGTGAAACACATCTTTTTCCTTTCTTTTGTGACATTTTCATTTTCCCATATTAGATCATCCCCTTCTTTTTCTTATTCATTCTCACTTAAATTTTGGATCTGTTGGTAGAATCAAATATAATAAAAGATAAAATTGAACCTTGATAATAGGAGTCATGATGCAATTGTTGATTCTCAAACTAAAACTAATGGCACAGATAATATTTTAAGATATAATAGAACCATTTAAGAATACATTTGAATCAGTTCTAATGAGGTGGATGAAACTGGAGCCTATTATACAGAGTGAAGTAAGCCAGAAAGAAAAACACCAATACAGTATAATAACGCATATATATGGAATTTAGAAAGATGATAACGATAACCCTGTATGCAAGACACCAAAAGAGACACAGATGTATAGAGCAATCTTGTGGATTCTGTGGGAGAGGGAGAGGGTAGGATGAGATGGGAGAATGGCATTGAAACATGCCATTATCATATGTGAAACGAATCGCCAGTCCAGGTTCGATGCATGATACTGGATGCTTGGGGCTGGTGCACTGGGATGACCCACAGGGATGGTATGGGGAGGGAGGTGGGAGGGGGTTCAGGATAGGGAACACGTGTACACCTGTGGCGGATTCATGTTGATGTATGGCAAAACCAATAAAATATTGTAAAGTAACTATCCTCCAATTAAAAGAAATAAATTTATATTAAAAAAATAAAATTATGTAAAACAGATTCAAACATTATTTTTGATAGGCAATGAGATAGAGGTAATTTCAGAAATTTTGACAATTTAACAATAACATTCCCTGGATGACTACAGTTATTAGAAATACTCACTATCAATTGGCAGATTATTCACCAGTCCTGATAGTTCTTTATCTGTGAGCTCTATTCCCATATTTCCTAGAACTGTTTCCATGTCATTGACATCAACTTCCTCTCCTTCAAAAAAAATAACAAATAGAAATGGTAACGTGAGTTTTTAAAGAACTATTTAATTATTCTATATAATAATGAAATCTATTATTGTTTAATTATTAGTCCTAACTAGTCAATGACTTTATTGTTGAGTGAGTCTTGTTTGGCTACAGTTATGGCAGAAAATTGAAGTGTTTGTTTCTTTAACTTTATTAATAGTAGACACAAAAGAACACAGTACATGGTAATGGATTTTCATAATATTCTATTTGGGGGATTACTAGCAAAGTAATGAAACTATTTTTATTCCTTTAACATGTATTTTTAGTAAATATTTTAGATTAATTTTGAAAAAATTAGATCATAGGATCTAACAAAATGTGGCACTATGTTTTGTTGTTAAAACATTGATAGGATAGGTGTTAGTACACCCGTGGTGGATTCATGTTGATGTATGGCAAAACCAATACAGTATTGTAAAGTAAAATAAAGTAAAATAAAAAAAAAGAAANAAAATAAAAATTCAAATTATGAATATAAGTTTAATTTACCTAATATTCAAGAAAATTCAGGTTATAGATAGTCCATAGAATCAATGCTGACTTTTAAAAATGTGTTGGGATGTGATTTTCTGAGAAAATGAGATTATTGCACACTATGGCTTCATTTTCTTGGGCTCCAAAATCACTGCAGATAGTGACTGAAGCCATGAAATCAAGACACTTGCTCCTTGGAAGAAAAGCTATGACAAACCTAGACAGTGTATTAAAAAGCAGAGACATCATTTTGCCGACAAAGTCCACAGAGTTAAAGCTATGGTTTTTCCAGTAGTCATGTACGGATGTGAGAGTTGGACCATAAAAGAAGGCTGTTCATCTTTCTAAATTCCATATATATGTGTTAGTATACTGTACTGGTGTTTTTCTTTCTGGCTTACTTCACTCTGTATAATAGGCTCCAGTTTCATCCACCTCATTAGAACTGATTCAAATGTATTCTCTCTAATGGCTGAGGGATGATTTGGGAGAATGGCATTGAAACACGTATAATATTATATATGAAATGAATCGCCAGTCCAGGTTCGATGCATGATACTGGATGCTTGGGGCTGGTGCACTGAGATGATCCAGAGGGATGGTACGGGGAGGGATGTGGGAGAGGGGCTCAGGACGGGGAACACGTGTATACCTGTGGCAGATTCATGTTGATGTATGGCAAAACCAATACAATATTATAAAGTAATTAACCTCCAATTAAAATAAATAAATTTATATTTAAAAAAGAAGGCTGTTCAGTTCAGTTCAGTCGCTCAGTCATTTCCGACTCTGTGACCCCATGAATCGCAGCACGCCAGGCCTCCCTGTCCATCACCATCTCCCAGAGTTCACTCAAACTCACGTCCATCGAGTCAGTGATGCCATCCAGACATTTCATCCTCTGTCGTCCCCTTCTCCTCCTGCCCTCAATCCCTCTCAGCATCAGAGTCTTTTCCAATGAGTCAACTCTTCGCATGAGGTGGCCAAAGTACTGGAGTTTCAGCTTCAGCATCATTCCTTCCAAAGAACACCCAGGGCTGATCTCCTCTAGAATGGGCTGGTTGGATTTCCTTGCAGTCCAAGGGACTCTCAAGAGTCTTCTCCAACACCACAGTTCAAAAGCATCAATTCTTCAGCACTCAGCTTTCTTCACAGTCCAACTCTCACATCCATACATGACTACTGACAAAACCATAGCCTTGACTAGACGGACCTTTGTTGGCTAAGTAATGTCTCTGCTTTTGAATATACTATCTAGGTTGGTCATAACTTTTCTTCTNCTTTTCTTCTGAGGAGTAAGCGTCTTTTAATTTCATGGCTGCAGTCACCGTCTGCAGTGAACGCCGAAGAATTCATGCTTTCAAACTGTGGTGCTGGAGAAGACTCTTGAGAGTCCCTCTTGGACAGCAAGGAGATGAAACTAGTCAATCCTACAGGAAATCAACCCTGAATAAAATTCGTTGGAAGGACTGATGCTGAAGCTGAAGCTCCAATACTTTGGCCACCTTTGACTCATTGGAAAAGAATCTGATGCTGGGAAAGATTGAGGGCAAGGGGAGAAGGGGGTGACAGAGGATGAGATAGTTGGATGGCATCACTGACTCAATGGACCTGAAGTGAAGGACGGAAGCCTGCCATGCTGCAGTTAATGGGGTCGCAAAAAGTCGGACACAACTTAGCAACTGAACAACAGCAGCAACAACAACAACATGGACTACTTTAAACTCTGAAAAAAAGATATATAAACAATAAAATTTGAAAAATGATTGTTTTTTTAAGGGTTCCATTAAATACTTTGAAACCCAAATTATTCTATTTCAAATGGCCTATTATTATTATTCATGTAAAACTTTTCTTCCTCAATTATGAAATGGTCTAACTCTGCCAAGTCCACATTTGTTAGTGGCTTTGTGTGATTGAAGCAGTCCTTCAGCTTCACTTTCACTTATTTCTTGAAATTATACATCTTTTCTAATATTTGTAAGGATTGATACCTTGTGTTGCCATGTGTTGATGCAGTGGGCAGATGGAGACTAGTGCTAATCTGTAAGGAATATTTGCTAGGGGCTGATGTGAAGAGCTGACTCATTTGAAAAGACCCTGATGCTAGGAAAGATTGAAGGTGGGAGAAGGGGACAGCAGAGGATGAGGTGGTTGGATGGCATCACTGACTCAATGGACGTTAGTTTGGGTAAACTCCGGGAGTTGGTGATGGACAGGGAGGCCTGGCACAAAGAGTCGGACACAACTGAGCGACTGAACTGAACGAAATTATGTAAGTGGTCAGTTTAGTGAATCTCTTGAAACTAAGTGGTGGATAAGAACTCAGCCAAAGCCCTATCACTTGACACATCATTTGCATCCAACTCAAATTAAAAACAGAATAAATTGAGTTAAAGAAATTTAAACATACTTTCCACAACAAATTAAAAAAAATACACAAACATATAAATAGTCCCTCTTTTTACTTCTCACTGTCATTACCATACCTCACCATTAATAACTGCTTTCTGTATATTCTTCCAGACTTTTCCTTAGTTTACAAAAGTATCTACATATCTTTTTATAAAATTAATAACACTATACATATTATTTTATAATTTTTTGCTACAGTGACCAAAAAAGAATGCATGAATCAATGGCTGGACAAATTGGGTTAAAGCCCAAATTGATGTCAGTAATAGAAGGATCAGTGAAAAAAACACATTGCAGATCTTATTTTGTAAAACCAGAGAAGAATAACCCCTCTCTCTTTCACTAGCACCCATTCCCAGCCCAAATGTGTAAAGAAATAGATTACAGGCTTTAACTGGACAAAAACATGGAGCCGTGTT
>SJYQ01000303.1:14909-24954 GCA_006410935.1 Redunca redunca
TTTTTTTTTTTTTGATGGACTGGAAACCATATAACACTGGACCACCAGGGAAGTCCCAGTCTGTAGCATATTTTAAAGAGATTTCCCACATGAATAACTAAGATAAAAGGAAAATCAGTAAAATGGAAATCAAGCATCATCCAGAAGCCCCCTCCCATAAAGCTGCAGGTAAACCAGCTGGAAATCACACACAAAGTAACAAGAATGGCCCTATCTTCTGAACAATGCGTTATGCGTGTGCCTGGCCCTGTGATTTCCATCACTTAGCTTGGCAAATTTCAATGCCGCCTGCCCATTAGAATCGCTTGGGGAGCTTTTAAAATAGTGATGTCTGGATGGCCAGTTGCCACCCAGATACTCACGATCATTGATCTGGGGTGGCCTGGGCATTAGTGTTTTTAAAAAGCCTCCCTGAGAGCTCCAATATGCAGCCCCGGTTGAGAATCACAGCATAACTCATTTTATATCTCACGATGACTCTAGAAAATTCAATCATCACTTTCATTGAACAGAGAGTCTATGCAACTGGGATTACACAGATAGTCTGTGATGAATGTGATTGGAACAGGGCAGTCTGGGTTTAAAGCAGACCCTCTTCAACAAGATCTATATGACCTATATATTATACTGACATGCTGGATACCTAAGCTCAATGTGATATAGTCTAGCATTTAACTGAAATATGGTAACTAAAAAGACATGGTATAATTCAAAAGTACTTTATAACTGTTAAGGAACTATTTAAATATGAGAAGTTATTTCTGGTTTTATTAGTTCCCATTTACAGTCTTATTCTTTTACTGAATCAAGTCTATGATCTAATCAATATCAGCTTCTTCATCCTTTTCTTTGAATAAGGTCTACAAAGCCACTCTTCAGTGGGTTTTTTTTTTTAACAAACTATCTAAATCTGAAATGAAATTGCAACTTAGAATGTTTGTAGAAGGCATCTAGTGTGTGAATCATTCAGAAGAAAAGAATTCAAACCTTGGGGTTTGAAACTGATGAAGCATTTCTGAGCTTGTCAACAAGGAACACATCCTCCTAGGGAGGCTCTAGGGTTGGTCGGTTTGCCAGTTTTTTATGAAGTTCATGAATTACACAGCACATACCAAGCACTCTCTCCCTGACTGCTCTGAGGATACAAGAATGTCCTGAGATTATCAGGATGCAAAAGGCACCATCTCCACCCTCTTAGAAGTCACCACACAGAGGCTTGCGTACTAAGTTGCTTCAGGCATGTCTGACTCTTTGTGACCCCATGGACTGTAATCTACCAGGGTCCTCTGTCCATGGGATTCTCCAGGCAAGAAAACTGGAGTGGGTCGCCATGCCCTCCTCCAGGAGATCTTCCCAATCCAGAGATCAAATCCACGTCTTTTAGTATCCTGCATTGGTAGGGGGGTTCTTTACCACTAGTGCCACCTGGGGAGACCCATGACACAGAAGGGAGCCTGACAAATGAAGTGGCAATTATGGTTTCATGATGTAGGACTTGGAGAAGGCACTTGTGATCCACTCCAGTACTCTTGCCTGGAAAATCCCATGGACAGAGGAGCCTGGTGGGCTGCAGTCCATGGGGTCACTAAGAGTCAGACACGACTGAGCGACTTCACTTTTACCTTTCACTTTCATGCATTGGAGAAGGAAAATGCAACCCACTTCAGTGTTCTTGCCTGGAGAATCCCAGGGACGGTGGAGCCTGGTGGGCTGCCGTCTATGGGGTCGCACAGAGTCGGACACGACTGACGCAACTTAGCAGCAGCAGCAGCAGATGTAGGACTTGGGGAAGCAAAGGACAGGAAGTGGCTGGTGCCACCTGAGAAAGTTCTTGAGACAGGAAGTTCTTGGGTTGGACCTTTGATGCTGAGCATAGGAGTGAAACAGGAAGTGCTTGAGTTGAAAACAGTAAGTGCTTGAATTGGACCTTCGATGCTGAGCATAGGAGTTAGCCAGGCAAAGAAGGTGGAAGAGAAAACGTCTGGGTGCCAGGCAAAGCATGGAGGAGAGAAAGCATGTGAGGCAATGGGGCACTGATGGCTGCCAGGAGCGGAGCATGAAACCACAAGCAGGTGTGAGTGAGAAGAGAGGCCTCCCCAGCTCGCCGTCACAGTGATAACCGCCAGGAGGCTGGCGGGAGTTTGTGAGCTGGGTTGGAATTCACTTATGTTGAAGTAGTCTGAGTCAGTGGAGTGACTCCTTGCAATCGAGCTCATCTTACAGTTAGCGCAGTCTTCCCTAATGTCGCCAATGGTACTACTTCTATCTTGGAGCCATCTTCACCATTTTTTCCTAATTCTTCTTCCCTGATACTCAGAAAGTGTCTGTTCTGTGTAGAGGAGGCACCTTTGTTATCATTAGAGATCCAGGAACCAAAAACAGCAGAAAAGCAAAAAGAAAAGAGAATAAAACAGCTGTATGTGAAATATTATCAGCTGGACCTAAGTTTTGAGTTTTCATGCTGCCTAGGGCGTATTGGCTCAGATGTGATAAAGTCTACCTGCAATACAGAAGACCCCGGTTTGATCCCTGAGTTGGGAAGATCCTCTGGAGAAGGGAATGGCTACCCACTCCAGTATTCTTGCCTGGAAAATTCCATGGACAGGGGAAGCTGGCGGGCTACAGTCCATAGCACAGCAAAGAGTCGGACACAACTGAGTGACTATCACTTTCACACTTTCAGAGGGTTGACCAGATGTCGTATAGAAACCTGGAATAGTTCTGATCTTGTAATTATGTGTGTGGCCACAACACCAAATAAGCCACCTAATCAGGAACATATCTACGCAAGGACAATTCCTAAGATGCCTGTCGTGTTGGACCACCAAGGATATTCTTAACAATAACACTGTCTCTGTAATCAGAGAAGCTAATGGCAAAAAAAAAAAAAAAAAAAGTTGTAAAAGTCTCACCTTAGTTTCAGGGGCAGTGGGTGCCTCATTGCAAGGACCCCCTTAATTTTGATCCCAACAGTGTACTTTTCCTTTCCATGTCAGTCATAGGGAAAAAAAAGAAACCTTGAAGTGAAATCTATAATCTGTCCCTTTAAAGAACACATTAAAGTAGCCAATCCTAAGTGGTTTTCGGCACACAGCATCACAGGACTTGATAAATAATTGATTTAAATTAATGGCCAATGAAAAAACATATCCGCACAGATCTATAATTACTGGAAGCAACCTCATATATTTTTCATGAAAGTGTCATCTCATTGCAGTTTTTTTCTCTGAAATCCCATGTATTTAGAATTTAAATTGCTTTCAATAATTGCTTTTAACTGCTTCCAGTGGCGGGGTTTCTCTGTCAGTACGGGCATCAGAGAAGCCTGTGACTTGGGTCTTCCTTTCTTACCTTCTATTCTGTCTGACTCTCTGACCAGAAGTGGTGACACCAAAGAGGGAGATTGGGAGGGTTGGGAACACCTGTGGACACCCTTAAGTGCTGGTTGCTCTGAGGGTGGCTCTTCCTGAGCCTCAGGGGGAAAGCCATTGCTTCAGAAGTTGGTGGGAGCAGAAGCCAGGTCCGCAGTTGGCCTGAGAGCGAGTTTACAGCCCAGGCAATTGAGGGGTCCATAGAATCTGGTGTAGACATAAGATTCCACAATGAAGTGAAGCTTTTAGGCAGTGATTGAGATTCCAGCTAGGGTTCTCAATTATCTTTGCCAAAGCAATCATTCAGACAAAACAACAACGATAAAAACAGTTCTGATTTGGTAACTGACTTTTGTTAGTGAGTCATTGGTGAAAGGGAGAAGGCAATAGCAACCCACTCCAGTACTCTCGCCTGGAAAATCCCATGGACAGAGGAGCCTGGTAGGCTGCAGTCCATGGGGTCGCACAGAGTCAGACACGACTGAAGCGACTTGGTGAAAGCAGCAGCAGCATTGGTGAAAGAGAAAGTATAAAAGAAAGATGAGGAAAGAGAGAGAAGGAAAGACAGAGGCAGACAGAGATACAGACAGGGAAAGAAGGAAATATTCTTCAAGGAAAAAGAATCATGCTGAAACTCCAATACTCTGGCCACCTGATGCAAAGAACTGACTCATTGGAAAAGACCCTGATGCTGGGGAAGATTGAAGGTGGGAGGAGCAGGGGACGACAGAGGATGAGATGGTTGGATGGAATCACCAATGCAATGGACATGAGTCTGAGTAAGCTCTGGGAGTTGGTGATGAACAGGGAAGCCTGGTGTGCTGCAGTCCATGCTAAGAGTTGGACACGACTGAGAGACTGAACTGAGCTGTGAAGGTAAGTACTCATGTGCGTTTCCAGTCCACCCTGCAGCATAAATAGGATGGCGGCTGCTCCTGTCTACCTGATAAAGGAGCCGTCTTACCTTCAAGTGAAGGCAGAAAAGGGACTCAAATTCAACAGGAGGTGCTGCGCTTGTTCCCAGTGTCACAGCGCAGCGTGCATCACGGCCATCGGAAGTGACTGGGGATGCATGCCGATGCCTCCGTCCATCCATCAGTCAATGAGCATTTCTTGGGCACTGGCTGTGCCAGGAACCACAGGAGACACAGTTATTGTGCTGCCACCTCTCCAAGGCCTAAGGTGGTTGATACCTGAGATATCACATCACATAGGAACTAATTTTCCATGTGTTTGTGGTTTATGGGAAAATAAACAAGCAGACATTGAATGTATTTATGTCTGGATTATTTATCCCATTCCGGGGATTAGGAAAAAGTTAGTCAGGGGTCAGAAAAGTTCAAAAAAGTTCAACGATTCACACACCAGTGCACTGACGGTTCCTAGGACTGCACGTCTATGTGCGTTGAGTCTTGCTTGTAGTCAGAGCCGTAAGTTTTTAGGTAAAGGCTGAAGAGGTACACATTAGATCCTCAACCCACATTCTCCAATTAATCGAAGATGACATACTGCAAAGAAAGGACAAAGCCTTCTTCTGCTCTGTTTTGTGGCTCTACGCTTCTCCATCCTGAGGGGCCTACACACGATGCAGATAACACCAGGCCCTTCCTCGCATCCTTTGATGCTTTCTGGGATAGCTGGCTGCCATGGCTTTAGCCGAGCCTGATTGAGCATCACCAGGAGCTGGGTGCTTTGTTACATGAACCCAGGCAACAGCATGACAACCTCAGGGAACAAAGAGAAACCAGGTGCAAATTGAGCTTTTCCACATATGAAAACTTGCCTTCTGGGGCAGCCACATCCATGCAGGGAGGTGTTGCTCTGATGAGCAGAGCAGTGCAGTGACTTCCAGGGCGAGTGCCGAAGCTAGTGCTCAGGCACAGGCTTGTGACTCTTGTTCACTGGTGTTTCTGACACAGCCTGACCATTGCCAGCAAAACATGGTCCTGTCTGCCTGGACTTCTACATTTTCTGTCTTTCCTCTGTTACTGTGTGTGCGGTGCTCAGCTGTGTCTGATTCTTTGAGACCCTGCAGCCTGGAGCCTGGCAGGATCCTCTGGCCATGGAATTTTCCAGGCAGGTGTACTGGAGTGGGTTGCCAGTTCCTCCTCCAGGGGATCTTCCCCACCCAGGGATCGAACCTGTGTCTGTTGCCTCTTCTGCATCGGCAGGCAGATTCTTTACTGCTGTGCCACCTGGGAAGCCCACTCTGTTATTGTAATTAATGTAATAAAGGCCAATAAAAGTAATAATAGCAATCAATAAATAGTACCAAGGAAGTGTTCTTAATTGGTCTCTGCTTAGCTGAGTCCTGAGTTGAAATTGCAACCCATTCTAGTAGTCTTGTCTGGAGACTTCCATGGATATTCCATGGGGTAGCAAAAGGTCCAACACGACTGAGGGACTAACGCTCTCACCTTTTTTCCACTTAGTTGAGTCACCAGATGTTAATGGTGCTGTTAGTCTGCTCCGTAGAATCTTCTGGATTTGGTCCAGGTCACATCACATCCTTGCTGCTACTCAGTCACTTTTTAGAAAGACTTTGAACCTCTCCTTCTGCCACTGATGGAGGAGGAATAGCAACCCACTCCAGTACTCTTGTCTGGAGAATTCCGTAGACAGAGGAGCCTGATGGGCTACAGACAATGAGTTGCAAAGAGCTGGACATGGCTAAGCGACTAACACCCAGTTTCCACCAATAAAGGAAGCTGCCTTGGTCCTTATAGCTTGTAACTAAGATCATATCATTTCAGTTCTGTTCAGTCGCTCAGTCGTATCCGACTCTTTGCGACCCCATGGACTGCAGCATGCCAGGCCTCCCTGTCTGTCCATCACCAACTCCTGGAGTTTACTCAAACTCACATCCTCTTAGTCAGTGATGCCATCCAACCATCTCATCCTCTGTCATATCACTTAGGTTTGCGTTATTCTCCTCCAGTCTACCTGACAACAGGCTCAGGGAGTTGCAAGAAGAAGATCCCAAGAGCCATGAATTATGTGCTCTTGTAAAGAGTGCTGGAGCCAGGAAGCAGCCAGAGGACTTTCAAGAAAGGGATTCTGACCCTGACTCCCTAGCTGGACATCTGCTTAGGCAACAGACTGGTTGACATGCCCTGCATTTCAGGTGGTAGGATAAAGATAAGTCTACTACAGGGCAGTTAGGATTCCAAAGGTTTAGCAGGACAGAGATGACAAGTGTCCCATGGGCAATGTGAACACCTCAGATGGAAATTAACCTGGGCACTCTTTTCATAATTCACCCAAGAGGGTTGGTCATGTGCAAAGAAATCCCAACAAAAAAGTATAAAATAACTAATGAGATCCTATTGTATAGCACAGGGAACTCTACTCGATGATCTGTGGTGACCTAAATGGGAAGGAAATCTAAAAAAGTGCATATATGTATATGTTGGCGTTGTTGTTTAGCCGCTCAACTGTGCCCAACTCCTTGTGACCCCATGGACCCCAGCAGGCCAGGCTGCTTGTCCTTCACCATCTCCCAGAGTTTGCTAAACCTCCTGCCCATTGAGTCGATGAGGCCATCCAACCATCTCATCCTCTGTTGTCCCTTCTCCTCCTGCCTTCAATCTTCCCCAGCATCAGGGTCTTTTCCAATGACTGGGCTCTTCACATCAGATGGCCAAAGTATTGGAGTTTCAGCTTCAGCATCGGTCCCTCCAATGAATATTCAGGACTGATTTCCTTTAGGATGGACTGGTTGGATCTCCTTGTAGTCCAAGGAACTCTCAAGAGTCTTCTCTAATACGACAGTTCGAAAGCATCAGTTCTTCTGTGCTCAGCCTTCTTTACGGTCCAACTTTCACATCCATATATGACTACTGGAAAAACCGTACCTTTGACTAGACAGACCTTTGTCAGAAAACTAATGTCTCTGCTTTTTAATATGTTGAGACCCGGATGCTGGGAAAGACAGAAGGCAGGAGAAGGGGATGCTTGTAATTACCTTGGCCCCATTGGAGAATCCAGGAAAATCTTCTTACTTAATTCCTCTTGGCCACATGATCTAACATGTTAGTAGGTTCTTTGGAAAATTCTTAAAGAGATGGGAATACCAGACCACCTTACTTGCCTCTTGAGAAATCTGTATGCAGGTCAAGAAGCAACAGTTAGAACCAGACATGGACTGGTTCCAAATTGGGAAAGGAGTATGTCAAGGCTGTATATTGTCGCCCTGCTTATTTAACTTATAGGCAGAGTACATCATGAGAAATGCTGGGCTGGAAGAAGCACAAGCTGGAATCAAGATTGCTGGGAGAAATATCAATAACCTCAGATGTGCAGATGACACCACCCTTATGGCAGAAAGCAAAGAGGAACGAAAGAGCCTCTTGATGAAGGTGAAAGAAGAGAGTGAAAAGCCTGGCTTAAAACTCAATATTCAGAAAACTAAGATCATGGCATCCAGTCCCATCATTTTATGGCAAATAGAAGGAGAAAAAATGGAAACAGTGAGAGACTTTATTTTCTTAGGCTCCAAAATCACTGCAGATGGTGACTGAAGCCATAAAATTAAAAGACTCTTGCTCCTTGGAAAAAAGCAATGACCAACCTAGACAGCATATTAAAAAGCACAGAAATTACTTTCCCAACAAAGGTCTGTCTAGTCAAAGCTATGATTTTTCCAGGGGTCATGTATGGATGGGAGACTGGACCATAAAGAAAGTAGAGTACCGAAGAATTCATGCTTTTGAACTGTGGTATTGGAGAAGAGTCTCAAGAGTCCCTTGGACTGCAAGGAGATCCAACGGTCAATCATAAAGGAAGCCAGTCCTGAATATTCATTGGAGGGACTGATGGTGAAGCTGAAACTCCAATACTTTGCCCACCTGATGTGAAGAACTGAGTGTTTAGAAAAGACCCTGATGCTGGGAAAGGTTGAAGGCAGGAGGAGAAGGGGACGACAGAGGATGAGATGGTTGGATGGCATCACCAACTTGATGGACAAGAGTTTGAGAAAGCTCCTGGAGTTGCTGATGGACAGGGAAGCCTGGAGTGCTGCAGTCCATGGGGTCGCAGAGTCAGATATGACTGAGTGACTGAACTGAACTGAGGTTCTGGGCATTGGGCCATGGCCATCTTTGGGGGTTATGATTCAATTTACCATAGCGTTTTCAATTGAATGCATCTCAGGAATCCAAATTTTTGCTGCTCTTTAAAGAAACTACATCCTACCACCAGCTCTGATGGTGTTTGCAGGAGGGTTTCTACTGCAGTTGCAAGGAGCACAGTGCAAGTAAATTAGAAACAATTGTGTATTAGCCTCCAAGCATGATCTGGACAGCTTGGCTGATTCCCCTTCCTTCTCATATCCTATATTCTAGACCTTTTATGATAGTAAAAACCATCCCTCCTCTTCATCATCACTATCACTTGCATCTTCTCTTATTGAGACAAAATTGTTTCTTCATTTTCCTTCTTAACTTGACCACTGGGAAGACTCAAGGATGATCTTCCTAAAACACAGCTCTGGAGATGACCCTGTGATAAAGCTCTTCAGTGCCTATGTGCTCCCAAGATACATTCCAAAATCCTCTCCCAGGCTTACACAAGGCCCCCTCCTACCTGCTCAATCTCCTGTCCCTCAATCCAGCTTCCACCCTTAAACTCTAGCCACACCCATCTATTTGCTGATAGGGATTCCATGTTTGGGCTTCCCAGGTGTCTCAGACACTAAAGAATCTGCTTGACGTTGGGGAGACCCGAGTTGGATCCCTGGGTTGGGAAGATCCCCTGTTGAAAGGGAACGGCACCTACTCCAGTGTTCTTGCTTGGAGAATCCGATGGACAGAGGAGCCTGGAGGGCTGCAGTTCATAAGGTTGCAAAGAGTCAGACACAACTGAGCAACTAACACACACACACAGATCCTGTGTTTGGTTCTTGCTCCTGTAGGAACACGATGGACGGGTAGTTTTTCTTATCCTCCTATTCTATGATGTGGCATCTTCATCCTCTGCTACACTGCGATGCTTAAAGCAGGTACCAGGTCTTACCAGCCTTGCAGACTTGGGTGCTCAGTGTCAGATCAGTTTGTGGCTGGTGCTCAGTTAGTGGTGGGTTGATGAACGAAACAAAGGATGGGCAGAGAAATAAATCAGTGAGTAAAAAGAGAGGGGAGAGAGGGAAAAGGTGTGTCTGCACTTGGGTGCCAGGGTAGACTTGACATTGAACCACAGAGAGTACAGATTGGATGGCAGCGTGTGAGAACCGCAGAACATACAACACCATGTCAAGACCTCCTGTTAAAGTTTGAGGTGCAGTAATGACTGAACAGGAACTCAGGCAGCAGAATAACAACCCCAGGGAACAAAGGGCATTTCCATATGTGGAAAATTGCGTTCTGTGATTTATTTTGTTCATTTGGCTTTTACTGATCCCTGGCATCACTAAGAACAAAGCTAGTGGAGGTGATGGAATTCCAGTTGAGCTGTTTCAAATCCTGAAAGATGATGCTGTCAAAGTGCTGCACTCAATATGCCAGCAAGTTTGGAAAACTCAGCAGTGGCCACAGGACTGGAAAAGGTCGGTTTTCATTCCAATTCCAAAGAAAGGCAATGCAAAAGAATGCTCAGACTACCGCACAATTGCACTCATCTCACATGCTAGTAAAGTAATGCTCAAAATTCTCCAAGCCAGGCTTCAGCAATACGTGAAC
>SJYQ01000303.1:25754-54152 GCA_006410935.1 Redunca redunca
GGTACGTATTTGCGTGTGTGCATGTTCTAGTGAAGCCTATGGTTTTTCCAGTGGTCATGTATGGATGTGAGAGTTGGGCTGTGAAGAAGGCTGAGCGCCGAAGAATTGATGCTTTTGAAGTGTGGTGCTGGAGAAGACTCTTGAGAGTCCCTTGGACTGCAAGGAGATCCAACCAGTCCTTTCTGAAGATCAACCCTGGGATTTCTTTGGAAGGAATGATACTAAAGCTGCAACTCCAGTACTTTGGCCACCTCATGTGAAGAGTTGACTCATTGGAAAAGACTCTGATGCTGGGAGGGATTGGGGGCAGGAGGAAAAGGGGACGACTGAGGATGAGATGGCTGGATGGCATCACTGAGGTGAGTGGACGTGAGTCTGAGTGAACTCCGGGAGTTGGTGATGGACAGGGAGGCCTGGCGTGCTGCGATTCATGGAGTCGCAAAGAGTCGGACATGACTGAGCGACTGAACTGAACTGATGTATCTATGTGTGTGTAGATACGTGTTTGTGTGTGTATATCTCTGTATTGGGCACGTGTTTGTATGTATCTGTGTCTAAGCATGTATTTGTGTGGGCGTGTATCCATGTGTGTGTAGGCACATGTTTGTGCATGTATCTCTGTGTGTGGGCATGTGTTTCTATGTATCTGTGTCTAAGCATGTGTGGGCGTGTATCCATGTGTGTGTAGGCGTGTGTTTGTGTGTGCACATCTGCACATGTGCCTGTAACAGAGAGGTCAGACAGAAGGGCTCCAGAACCATGCAGTCTGGATTGAAAAGCTGGTTCCGGCACTTGTTCATGATGTCAGTTTTGGCAGGTCGTCTAAGCTGTCTGTGCATCGGTTGCGTTCTCTGTAAAGTGGGGTTGCTGGCAGTGGTGGCGCCCCCCTCCCGGTTTTCTGGGAGGCTCCATGACTCAGCACACGTCAAGAACCAAGAAGTGTGCCTGACGTAGAACAGGCTCTCCACAAATATTAGCTGTTGTCACAGGTGTACTCATGCACAAAGTTGTAGAGTGAGTTTGTGATGGTAAATTTCAGAATTTAAATTTCTGGTAAAATCAGAAATTCATTATTGAGTGAATGGGCCAACGCTTTCCTGCCTGAGATGTCATTGTTACAGAATGGGTATAAGGAGGAAAGCTTAATAGAAAGACTATCCTTGGCTATTGGATGGACTGCCTCACTGAAACTGACAGAATCCCGATTCAGACACCAGTTTCTCCTGCAAGATTCTTCTTACTGCACTGAATTCATTGTGTCCAGTCTTTTCCTTCAATGTGTTTGAATTTGCAGCCCCTAGCCTGGATCCTGGGATTCCCTGGTGGCTCAGCTGGTAAAGAATTCGCCTGCAATGAGGGAGACCTGGGTTCCATCCCTGGGTTGGGAAGATCCCCTGGAGAAGGGAAAAGCCACCCGCTCCAGTATTCTGGCCTGGAGAATCCCATGGACTGTATAGTCCATGGAGTCACAAAGAGTTGGACATGACTGAGTGACCTTCGCTTTCACTTTTCAGCCCGGATCCTGGCAGCCAGCCAATGTTGGTTGGATGGATGGGACTTCTAGGGGTCAGCAAACTGTAGTGGTTGCTCTCACCTTGGAAAATGTCTTTCCCATCAGGTTACTTTGGGGGTAAATATTTAGTTATCATTTGGGGTCACTCGGCTATTTTTGATTCTGACACTTGAACCCTTTTCCACTTAGGGACCACTCTGTGGGATGGTAATACTTCTAATAATCCTAATTGTCCACTGTTTGCATGCTCTTTTTTCCATTACACCTCATCACCCATAGCCATTGCGCTCTTAAATAGCATTCAAGCATCCTTTCTGTCTTTGGATGGGTTTCCCCTCCCCCAAAGGAGAAAGAAGATGAAGCAGTTCCGCTAATCTAAGTGGGCCTGGAATGCGTTTTTCTTCTCACACCATTACCACATAAAAGTGGTCAGAAATCACTCAGAGCGTCTTTTGTCTTCTTGAGCAAAGTTTCAGTAATTTGGGTAAAAGGGAAGAAATGGGTTCTTATTGCCCGAAGCTCTAAAATGGGATGGAGAAAGGTCATATAGGCCAAATGCACCACTATGTGTATTTTCAATATCCAAAGAGTTTCATTTCTTCTCATGCTTGGGAGCTGGAGCACACTCAGGCTGGAGGCAGGCCAAAAACATTTCCTCAAAAGACACTCTTCCATCTCACCACCCCATTTGCTTCATCTATCGGAATTGCAGATTTCAAAGTGCACTTTCCTCCATGGCTCTTTGAAAGGATCTACTTGAAGGCTCATAACCCACTTTCTGAGTTCCATCCATCAGCGTCACAGACAAGCGTGTCTGCCAGTCACGGAGTGTTTGTGCATTGTTGCCAGCTCACTGCGGTGTGTAAGGAGCTTAATTCTCTCAGCAGTGCTGGGTGGTCCCTGATTCTTCACCCTGTATCATGACCCTTGAGCTGAGAGGTTTACAGGGGGTGCTGGAGGGGAAGACACTGAGTCAGGGAAGTCAGGGGCCTTGTCCAAGGTTGCCCTGGAGCCTGGGCTTGAATCTGGACCTGTCTTCCAGAGGTGGAGGGCTTGGTGCTACAGTATTCTGTCTTATTCTGAGTGTTCTTATAAAAGCCTGAGGAACATTATCACAGTTTACATTCATGTTAGTGAATATCAAATGCTTGCTCTCTGAGTCTGAATTCTTCTTGGTCTGTTTCACTTTGGTACCTCTCTCATCTTCATCTCCATCTCTATCATCTCTGTCTCTCTTCATCTTCATCCACATCTCCATCCTCATCTTCTCCATCTCTTTACCCATCCCTGTCTCTATTTTTACCTTCATTTCCATTTCTATAAAAACTCTTGTTCATTCTTGCATCTGGTCCCAGGGTTGCTTCTCACAGGAAAAGTGACTTGGCTGACATAGCAAAACCACTGAAGAGCTTCATCGAGTCTCTTAGGTCTGGCGTAACGGAGGAGGGCTAGCCATAAGTGTGAGACAGTTTCGAGCCCCTGCCTCTTATCAGATCACTCAGGAAAATTCTGATCTCTAAAGAGGTGTCAAGCCACACAGTTCCCTTGTCAGGTCACCTACAATGGAAGTGGGATGCAGTGAAATTTAAGTGGCGCAGGGCAAGTCTGGCTGAGGCCGGCCAGTGCTCAGACGCTTGAACTCATGGCTAGAACAGGAGCCTCTCACTGGAGACCAGAGGAGAGACTGGTGCCTTAGTGAGCCGGCTACTTCTGATTCTGCCAGGGGAGCAGAATTTGAGGGGCTGGGGATGACTGAGGAGCACAAAAATCCAGAGGGACCCCTTCTCCCCTAGGCAGAGATGGCTCCTGGGTTCACCTGAAGGACCATTTCAGGTGGGCAGCACTTTATCCTGACCATTTTTCTGGTTCCTACCTTTCTCGTGGCTGCTGGTCTTGGAGCCGACTGTGGTCCTGGCAGAAATCTGGTTCTTCCCGTTAAAGACGTAGCATCCTTGATCCTGACTTCTATCTGCTGAACCAGGATCTGCTGTTAACAAGATCCTCAGGTGGTTCACGTGCACATGAAAGTTTGAGGCAGGGCCAGGCCCGAGTTTAGGCAGATGGTCAGGGAAGGATGGTCTTATGAACTCATGGGAAGTTGCAAGCGCAGCCTTTCCCGGAGGGTGGACTCTTGATGTAATGCTCGCATGGGCCCTCCCGCCCTGGGGCAGAGGCTGTGTCCTTGCAACCAGCTCAGTGGAACAGGCTCGGGCGGGGCTGCCACGCATAGCTGTGCCTCGCCTTTGTGGGGAAGGATGCGGGAGAGCTGGCCCCAGTGCCTGGAGAGGAGGCGGCCCCAGTGGACCTGGGAGCTGGGGGTTTAGAGAGGGAGCAGCTTGGGGAGATGGAAGGCAGCCAGGGCAGGGCCCTTGCACACCTGCTGACATCTGGGCTCTGTTTCGTGGCCTCTGTACATCTCCTATAGGAAGCCTCTGTACCAGGGGTGGCGACTGGGGAGGAGGGCAGGACAGCCCTGCTTTGAAGATGGGTTCTTCTGGGGACCCAGCTGGCTAAGACATCTCTCCCATGACCCGTGGAGTCTGCAGTAGCTCAGAGTCAGTATATAGTACATACTGTATATATACCGCACATAGTACGTTCGGGCTATTTACTATACTATACTGTATATATGGGTTTCCCTGAGAGCTCAGTTGGTCAAGAATTTGCCTGCAATGCAAGAGACCCCAGGTCGATTCCTGGGTCGGGAAGATCCCCTGGAAAAGGGATAGGCTACCCACTCCAGTACTCTTGGTCTTCCCTTGTGGTTCAGCTGGTAAAGAACCCACCCGCAATGCGGGAGACCTGGGTTCGATCCCTGGGTTGGGAAGATCCCCTGGAGAAGGGAAAGGCTACCCACTCCAGTTCTGGCCCAGAGAATTCCATGGACTAGTTCATGGGGTCGCAAAGAGTTGGACACGACAGAGCGACTTTCACTCACTCACTCACTCATACTGTACTTACGTATGGTAGATGTATATATATATAGTGCAGTGTAGCATATAATAAGGAGACAGCCGGTATAGCAGAAAGAACCCTAGCTCTGGGTGAAAAGTGCTTATGTTGACCTCTTTCTACCCTTGCAGACAAGGAGCCTTGGGGGTGACGTCGGGGGTCCCGCAGGGAGTGTGACCGCTGCTCGGTGTGGCGGCCCGGCTCCCTGCCCCCGGACAGCACAGTCACCGACACCCGCTGGCCGTGCTCGGCCTTGTTCAGCCGACTGCATTGCAGCTGCTGGCGCTTGTTACTTCAGGGCCGCGGTGGTCGAACTCCGTCTGGTTCGGCAGGTCTCGAGGAGTCGGGGCATGGATGTCGTTTCCAAGCTGAGGCCCTGAGAGGCTGATGCAGGAGGTCATGGGTCACAAAGGGAAACATGGGCGGAAGCACGCTGGGGCTCGCCTTCCTGCCTCCGTGGGAGCTGGGAGACAGAAAAAGGCTCCTGCCCCGTCTGCAAAGAGGAGCCCCAGACACAGGGCTGCCGAGCTGAGCGGACAAAAGAAGTCAGAGGAGGAAGGATGCCAACACGGTTGGTGCCTCCATCGCAGCCGTCCTCCCAGAATTCCCCCCAAATCCTGGCACAGCCTGAGATGCAAGTGCCAGAATCCCCCATGGTGGAGAAGGCGCTGGGAGTCAGGGTTAAGCTGCTTTCTCGAGCTCCCACAGTTAGCAAAAGCTCAGAGCCAATTTCATTTAATATATATATATATATTTGTGTGTGTGTGTGTGTGTGTATTCACCTAAATAGTCAGGGAACTTTCACCTATTTTATTTAGGTTTTCATTTATTCAAATTCCAACCAGAAGCTAAATACAACTGGAAATGGGTAAGCACTAAGTTTTACTCCAAAGGAGTAGGATCATTCAGATTTACTCCAATTAAAGTAGGCAACCCTTAAGCAAAGCTTTTCTTCATTTAAAAGAAAAATAAAACAAAGAAAAGACAAAACAAAAGTTATACAGTGTTCATTGCACAAAATGCGTTCTGGTTTTGGAACTTCTACTCTCAATGGTGTTTTTTTCCCTTCCTGCACAATTTAAGATCCCAATTTTAATAACTTTTCTACATGAAAAAAAAAAACCCACAAAGTTTTCTTTTAGGATTGTGTAAAAACTAGTATTTCTGTACAATTCGCTGGAATTGTTTTTCTTTATAATAAAAAATCTCTTCTTTTTGAAACCAAAAAGGTTTTTGTTTGGTTCCTGCAGCTATGAATATATTTCTCAGTTTCATAGCCACTTAGCTGCTTCAGACTCCAGATGTGTTTAACATGTGTAATTGTATCCACATTTGGCAGAACACTCTTTTGTAACAGCAACTTGGGGGAAAAGATCTGGAAATAAAATACATACAATAATGAGTAGCAGGAAACAAGCATGACCCAGTAAGTAATATATGAAGCAAGACGGCCTACAATGCGATACTTTTTCATTCAACATTTTTAAACATTATTTTTCATTGACATATGAAATCATTTCATTGACCTGACATAAAATCTGCCATCTTCCTCATTTTTAAGTGTCTAGTTCAGCAGGATTCATCACATGTGTCCATACTATATCACTGAACATCACCAGCTAGTGGTAAAGAACCTGTCTGTCCATGCTGGAGACATAAGAGACACAGGTACAGCCCTTGGCTTGAGAAGATCCCCTGAAGGAGGGCCTGGCAACCCACTCCAGTATTGCTGTCTGGAGGAGTCTGGCAGGCTACAGTCCGTAGAGTCACAAAGCGTGGGACACGACTGGAGCAACTTAGCGCACACCACCATCAGCTTCGAGTTTGTTCAATTTTGCCTTGTTTTCTTACAGTACAGAAAACAGGGAAGCGAAAGTGAGAATCTGGTCCACTCACTGAGCTGACCGACTCTGCTCACTGTTGTGGGACCAAGAGGGCTCTGAGGGATTTGGCAAGCCAATGCTATTTTCCACCTGTGAAGCCTGTTTTGGGGATAAAGGTGATTGAAAATGTCTCTCCTGCTAGCCATTGAATTTGCTCAGAGAAGCCACCTGCTGGTACCGAAAGACAGCACAACCTTGTACAGTTTTTTAAAATTCTCTAAAAAAATCACGTTTGTAGAGGAATTTGGGCATTTCATTAAGTCTTGGATAAAATGACAAAGTTGTAGGCTATATACCTATACCTCTATAGCTAGACATACGAATCTGTGCCTGTACTTCTATATCTATACCTATACATAGATATATATCTATATCTATACACTTCTAACCCTATACACCTCTGGGCTTCCCTGGTAGCTCAGATGGTAAAGAATCTGCCCACAGTGCAAGAGATCTGGGTTCTATCCCTGGGTCGGGAAGATCCCCTAGAGAAGGGAATGGCTACCCACTCTAGTATTCTTGCTTGGAGAATCCCATGGACAGACCACGGGATCACAAAGAGTTGGACACGACTGAGCAACTAACACACACACACACACACACACACACACACACACACACACATACTTCTATCTCCATTTCCACCTCATCCCCATCTCCACCTCATCTCCATCTTCATTTTCATCTCCATCCTTCCCACTGAATAACAGTGTTTACTTACGTCAAGGATCCATTCACTTAAGAATTTCAGGACGTACTGAAAACATTTTAATAGAACTTGTTTAGGCCGAGTGATACTTTATTTGCTGTGGATATAAGTTTGGAATTACGATGAAAATTGGGATAGAGCAAAGAATTTGATGGTTTAATAATCAGAAAATAAAAGAGAAAAGTCCTTTGTTGCTTCATTAATCTCACTCTGAGACCAAGACAGGGTTACTTGGCCCCCAGTATTTCTATCAGTTACAATAAAAGCCCATTTTACCTCTCCTCAGAAGGACACTCTTGCTGTACAGTGCTGAAGATGGGGGTGCCCCAAAGTCTCCCCTGGGAATTCTCTAGTCTTTCTATGGGTATCTGTGGTGGCCCTGGCTTTCCCCAGGGAAAGACTGACAAGTCCTCCTACATCTGGCCTGTATGAGTTTGCTGGGGCTGCCCGAATGAAATGCTACAGGCTGGGGGGCTTAAATAACATTTATTTCTTCAACTGTGAAGGCTGGAAGCCCAGGGTTAAGTCTGCAGGTTTGATTTCCTCGGAGGTCTCTCCTTGGCATGTTTTTTCCTGAGTCTTCACATGGCTTTCCCTCTGTGTCTGTGTCCTCATCTCAGCTTCTTCTAAGGACGCCAGTTGATTAGGGTCCACCCTAACAACTTCATTTTAACCTGATTAGTTCTGCAGAGATCCTGTATCCAAATCAGTCACATTCTGAGGTCCTGGGAAAGTGAAAGTGAAAGATGCTCAGTCATGTTCGACTGTTTGTGACCCCATGGACTATACAGTCCATGGAATTCTCCAGGCCAGCGTACTGGAGTGGGGAGCCTTTCCCTTCTCCAGGGGAATCTTCCTGACCCACGAACTGAACTGGGGTCTCCTGCATTGCAGGTGGATTCTTAACCTGCTGAGCTATCAGGGAAGCCCCAAGGTCCTGGGAGGTAGGAGTTTAACATAGATTTTGAGGGTGACACGATTCAGCCCATAACAGGGGTAGGCAGTGTCCAGGCCTGTCTTGCCCTCTTCACGCTCAGAGAGCCTGGCTTGCCCAAGACCTCGGAGGGCCTGCACTTATTTGCCTGGGGACTCTCGTCTCCTCTGGTCTCGACCCCTGCTGCTGCGACTCTCGCTGTCACTGTCGAGGACCACAGGAGGTTGCCCTGCAAACCCAGAAAACCCAAGTCTAAGCCCTGCAGCCTGGCGCTCAGAGCCGGATCATTCTTTGATTCCTCCGGACCATGACGTTCCTGCATGTCAGCCCAGTTGGTTCTCCACAACACAGTCCCTCTCCTTCCAGCATCAAGGCAGCCTCCTTCTCCTTTGGTTCTTTCTCCCTCAGTTCAGTTCAGTTGCTCAGTCTCGTCTGAATCTTTGCGACCAGACTGCAGCACGCCAGGCCTCCCTGTCCATCACCAACTCCCGGGGCTTACTCAAACTCATGTCCATCAAGACGGTGATGCCATTCAACCGTCTTATCCTTTGTCGTCCCCTTCTCCTCCTGCCTTCAGTCTTTCTCCCTAGGCATATTTTAAACCCCAGATGTAATTGTACACCCTGTTTTGTAACTCATACCTATTACTTGGCAGCATGTATATATATATATATATAGTTTTTTTAATGTGGACCAATTTAAAAGTCTTTATTGAATTTGCTACAATATTGCTTTGTTATATGTTCTGGTTTTTTAGCCTCAAGGCATGTGGGATCTTAGCTCTCCAACAAGGGATCCAACCAGCACTCCCTGTGTTGGAGGTGAAGTCTTAATTGGACCGTCAGGGAAGTGCTGGCAACACATATTTTGAGGCTTTGCCTGCAAACACAGCTCTGCCTCCCCACGTGCAATGGCTCTACGATGGGTCACCTGAGGAGCGCTTCCTCCTTCCCCCCATCTCGCTCACCTCCCCCCACGCTGCACTCATCCCCCTCTGCTCTCAGCTTTCCTTCTGCCAGCCTGGGCTCTCTGCTCCTCCACCTGCGACAAGGATTATTCCTCCACAGCAGAGCAGTATGCAGTTGGTACTTCAGTCTCTGTAATTTCCTAGCTTTGTGGCCTTTTTCAGTTCATAGCTTGGTTTTCAAACTAAATGTTAGGCTCTGTTTTCCAATTCCTTTGCGTCTCTAAAAATACCTGGAAGGATGCTGTGCAGATTGCAGTCTGAAGACAGAGAGGAACAGATCCATGGCCTTTTCTGTATGTGTGTGTACATGGGTTGTATGTCGGGAAGGAAATTGTGGGGGTTAAGGGTGTAAGCGTTTTTAGTCCTAGGGTCCACATTTGTGGCGATTTTGAGATTTCTCTGATTTTCTCTCTGCTTCTGGTTAGATCTCTTCTTACATAGGTCCTCATTCAGATGCGACCCCAATATTTCCAGTTTTCCACAGTCCTCACCTTTCCCTATTGCTTCACACTAGGTCACATTATTCATTACCTGTCTGACCCTTGGAGTATTTGTGGCCTTTTCTTAAGCTTTTTCTTAAAGATTTTCTTTGTCAACAGGATTTCCTCCCCGAATTGAATAAGCTTTTTCTAGGAGTTACCCCTATAATTAATTATGTCATATCCCTCCTTTCACATCTTGATCAAACCCCTCTGTCTTTACAAAATTGCCCCTTGACTTCCATTATATTTAATCTCTAGCCTCTTGGCATTCGTTTGACCCTTTAATCAAATTTTAAATTATACCATCCTATTTCTACTTACCTGAAATATATACTTCATATATGACTACATAACAGAATCTCTCAGTTGATAAAGAATCCGCCTGCAATGCAGGAGACCCCACAATGCAGGAGATTCCTGGGTCAGGAAGATCCGCTGGAGAAGGGATGGGCTACCCACTCCAGTATCCTTGGGCTTCCCTTGTGGCTCAGCTGGTAAAGAATCCGCCTGTATGTGGAAGACCTGGGTTCGATCCCTTGGTTGGGAACATCACCTGGAGAAGGGAAAAGTAACCCACTCCAGTATTCTGGCCTAGAGAATTCCACGGACTGTATCCTATGGGGTTGCAAGGAGTCAGACATGACTGAGCAGCTTTCACTTCACTTTTCAAGGAACATTAACTATAACAAAACTGTTTAAATTATGCTTGTGGTACATCATTTAAATAAAATGGCTGAAAATTGTCTACCATTGATTATTATTTTATTTCTCCTAGTGGATGGCACCCCACTCCAGTACTCCTGCCTGGAAAATCCCATGGATGGAGGAGCCTGGGGGGCTGCGGTCCATGGGGTCGCAAACAGTGGGACATGACTGAGCGACTTCCCTTTCACTTTTCACTTTCATGCATTGGAGAAGGCAATGGCAACCCCCTCCAGTGCTCTTGCCTGGAGAATCCCGGGGACGGGGGAGCCTGGTGGGCTGCCGTCTGTGGGGTCGCACAGAGTCGGACACAACTGAAGCGACTCAGCAGCAGCAGCAGTGGAGCTGTCACAAAGACAAAGTATAGTTTAGATCGGGAACTCATGTCCACCCGTGGCTGATTCGTGTCAATGTATGGCAAAACCAATACAGTATTGTAAAGCAAAACAAAGTAAAAATAAAAATTAAAAAAAAACCAAAGTATAGTTTAAAGGGGACATGGAAATAACTATGAATTAATAAAGCCAGCCTTGCTGAGTTTTAAAAAAATCTTTATTTGTTTATTTGACTGTTGCAGCATGCGAGTGTGGCATGTGGGATCTAGTTCTGTGACCAGAGATTGAACCCAGGCCCCCTGCTCTGAGAGCAGGGAGTCTTAACCACTGGGCTGGCTGGGAAGCCCCCGGCCTTGCTGAGATCTCTTGTGACTTGCACCTCAGCCCTGCCAGCCATCCCAATACTGAATATATGTCAGTGTGGAGAAAGTTAACAAAACCGACGAAAATACATGTGTTAAATTTCCTCTACTTAAGAAATTTTCTTAATCTTAATCATTAGCTTTTAATCTATTAGTTAATCTTGTCATGACTTTCCATAATGAGCATTTCCTGTTTCATTTGTGGTTTTTAAAATGTGCCATAATTGTAGAAATTCAGCTTTAGCGTGTTTAATACTATGATACAATTGGCAAGCCAAGAGTGGGGATTTGGTATTCTGCTTTATGAGCATTTAAAATACTCTGTTCTGTGAATATGCATTCTTTACTCAAAGTCAATGACTACACTTCCATTGTATTTGGTGCCTGGGTTTTTTTTTTTTTTTTTTTTTTTTGGTTCCTCCTCTTAAAAGAACTTCAGAGAAGAGGGTGGGGCTGAGAAGGCTCAAGTTATAAAAAGCCTCTTCCTTTTGCAAGTGAATCAGAGGAGCAGGATCCTTGGAGTAAAGCAAATCCTGTCTGATAAACTTCCAAGGGTAAGTTAACAACTTTTGCCTTTCATCTTTCTATAAGTGTTGCAATTGTGTAACTTGTAGAATTGATGTGAGTTTAGTGTCTCTGAGGAGGATACCCTTTGTTTTTTCTATGAAAGTAAGAAACTAAAGGAAGATGAAATTGGAAATTTCTCAAAGATCTGTATGGATAAGCAAAATGCTAGTGTACAGGTGTCTTTAGTCTCATTAGGATTTATTTAGAAATGTAGAAATCTGTGCTGGATTTTTGAGTGATTTAAAATAGATCTGCAGTTTTCCCCCCTCTGATTGGCAGAGTCAGAAATGTCCTCAGATGAGTTTTACTAAAAAGTTGCAGCTTCTTATGTCTGCAACTGACTACCTTAAACAATCTTGTTTCCAAAACTATTGGGAGCTAAACAGCTTGTTCGTATTTTTTTTTTTTTTAATTTTTATGACTTCAATTTTTTAAAAACTTTTTATTTTGTATCGGAGTATAGCTTATTAACAATGTTGTGATAGTTTCAGGTGAACAGGGGAGGGACTCAGCTATGCATATACCTGTATCCATTCTCCCCCAGACTCCCTTCCCATCCAGCCTGCCTTATAACCTTGAGCAGAATTCTCTGTGTTGTACGGTAGGTCCTTAAAACAGGTTGTTCTTAATCTAGACTATGGTGACATATAAATGAACATTCAGAAAGTATGCATTTAGATGGTCAATGGTCTTGATAATAAAAGGAGAAAGGTATATTTGACTTACTTTTACACACTGTGGTTCCTTTAGTTTTTTTTTTTTAGCTTCTGAAACATGCTCATTGCTTCTATCATTTAGAAGCAAGAAAGAAACTCTGAGGAGTTGGATGAATAATTAAAGGTTTTATTTCTGTTTAATTTTGAAGCCATTATTGCTAGTGCTGACTTTTTCAGTGTAAAGATTCTTAAGCAGAAAGTACGAGAATGATTATTCCTGAGGTCTGTTCTATATGTATGCCTACAAATATGCTTATTATGGTAGGAGTTTTAGCTTGTCAGTATCGTAGAGGATAAAGAAATTTCTTCTAAGGTTAGGGCTTTATTCTTTAAAATTTGGAACAAAGTTGTTATCATCCATTATTAATTTTTTTTGGTTTTGCCTAAGAACTGATGTGATTCTTGGCATCACATCAGACAAGAGTTCCAGGCACCACAGGGACCCTCTGCCTTTCTCCTTCAAGCATCATCTGCTGCCCTGTCCTGCCTCCTGTCTCTTTCCTATTATCTTTGGTCCAGGACACGTGGGGGCTTCCCTGGTGGCTCAGATGGTGAAGAATCTGCCTGCGATGCAGGAGATGCGGGTTCGGTCTCTGGATGGGGAAGATCCCCTGGAGAAGGGAATGGCTACCCCCTCCAGTATTCTGGCCCGGAGAATCCCATGGACAGAGGAGCCTGGCGGGGTGCAGTCCATGGGGTCGCATAAGGGTAGGGCACACCTGAGTGACTAACACCGTTATCTCACTTCACATGAGACTGATGACTTTAGGAGCCTCCATGGGCTTCTGCTATTTCCCCAGTTTTTAGCTATCTATTCAAATTGCAAAAAAATATGTTCGACAGAGGCAGTTAGAAAAGCAGGATGATTCCTGTAACCAAACAAACCTCAGTTCTTCTCTAAGGGTGAGTGAGGCGTGGAGACAAAGGTATAGTAGACAGACCTTGCAGGTCCCTGCAGCTTTTGCAGGCATCGCTGTAGCACTTTTGCCAAAATGAGAGTTAAGAAGATTTCTCTGGATGGTGTCATTTATATTTGAAGCCTCTGCAAGTGTCACACTCATCATTACAATGAATAATTGATGGGAGTGAAGAGTGGAGATGGCTGGGGTTTGGTTTGGGGCCTTTTGGAACATTTTCAACAGAACATGAACCATTTACTTCCTCTCTCATTCAGAGTTAGTAAGGAGAACTTATTATTTATTCTTTTTTTTTTCTGTTCTTTTAGAAATCAGAGAGAGACTTAGAACTTGAAAATGGCATCTTAGAACTGGTTTGAACATGGTGATAGGCAGGCTGAAACACAATTCTAAAAACATGCCAAAAGCCACTCATGTGTTGGAACAATAACATAGCAAGTTGATTTTTGTTTTTGTTTTGGGCTCACAGGACGAAAGAGTATTCTGTTGTTGATGGGTGACCATTTGAAATTTCTGGACTATTTGAAATCATTGTGATTGTCAGTGATAAAGGTAATGTCAGCCTACTCCCCTCAATCAACAAAACAAAGTTTTTAATTCTTTAAATTTTGATAGTGTGTCGATACAGTAAATATGACAATCTTTTCTTTCACAAGGGCTTAGTAAAGTGGTAAAAGGAGCTTAAATTTTAAGGATTAGACTCCCAGGCCAGGCTGCTTTGATGTGAATGTTGTATACCCTACTTATCAGCTGTCTGACTTTGGGGAAGTTACTTCACCTCTCTGTGCCTTGGTTTCCTCATTCATTTAAGAGGGAAAATAATAATCCATATAATTCATGGGAGGACTGGAAAAGTTGACACACGCGAAGAGTGTAGCACAGTGCCTGGCACATAACCAGCTTTACAGAAGACAAAGCTGTTATCCATTCCTAGCTTCATGAAGATATATGTGTCATATGCTGTCAGGACAAATCGTGTTGTTTATAAACTCAACTTGCAACCACAAAAGAACACTCAGCCAAAGTTTTCTTGAGAATAATTTTGTTTTTTTCTAGTCAAAGATTCTTTTATTTTCTAAAATTTCTGTACCATATTTCATTTAGTCATATACCTGGAATATTTTCATTTTAACATGTAACCAATATATAAATTATAAATGCCATGTTTTACATTATTTGTTTTTCATTTTTAATCTTCAAAATCCACTGTGTATTATACACTTACAGTGTATCTGTTACACCAGCCTCATGTGACATGCTCCCCAGGCACAGGTGGCTCGAGCCTGCTGGACGGAACAGCTCAGGTCTAAAGCCTGTGCTTCTTAGCAATGCAGTGTTTAGTAGAAGCTTCCAGACAAAATGCTAGGATTATTGTTTGTAAAAATGTTATAACTGACCATAGAACTTTAATGGACGGAGCCAACATAACAAAATTAAGGGTTGAAACAAGATGAAGAGAGGAGGGCTATTGGATTTCTTAATTCCAGACTATTTCCAGAGAGGTAAAAATGTCTTTCTTAGGCTTCCCCACGTTTTGCTTCAAATAGTCCCTCTCCCCCTTCCCAGGTCTCCTTGTTTGTTTTTTGTGAATGAAAAGAGGTGGCAGAAAGTGGATGAATACTAATATTGATAACAGGCTTCACTTTTGTACCCAAGGCTTATGAATCTAGGGTTTCTCTAAATACAGACTGAGGGCTTTCCTGATGATTCAATGGTAAAGAATCCGCCTCCCAGTGCAGGAGATGTGGTTTGGTCCCTGGATTGGGAAGACCCTCTGGAGGAGGAAATGGCAACCCACTGCAATATTCTTGCCTGGGGAATCCCATGGAAAGAGGACCCTGGTTGGCTACAGTTCATAGGGTCACAAAAGATTCAGACATGGCTGAGCGCCTCAACAACAAAATACAGACTGAATACATGACACGCGGCCTCCTCTGAAGTGTCCAGTCAATGCCATGCTTGCGCTTGAAAAAGATTCCAGTACAAGCTTTGAAAGAAATCTGATTGGTGTTATTGGTTGCCTCCTGGCTGAGCTGAGTGGTTCTGCAGCAGCCTCAGAAGCATCAGGAAACATGTTAGAGTTGCTGAATCTGCGTCCCACCCCAAATCTGTGGGGCCCCTGTGGGTGCCCACAAGTCTGAGTGTGAGTGAGGCCCCCAGTGATTTTCCTGCATGTGTTTCCACGTGAGAAACTGGAGAGAGTGGGAAGCGGTTAGCACAGAGCTGCCGTCCTGATGTGGATGGTAAGCAGTATCTTCACGATCTATGGTAAAGTTGGAAACCATGAAGGCTGGTTCAGAATCCACTGTGACTTTAATTGTCACTGAGATAATCTTCTTGGTGGGTATTAGGGACTCCATTAATTTAATAAGAGTCATCTGCAATCTGAGAATAAGGACCACAAGTAAAAATAATTGAGATATTAATGAAAACAAGAAAGATTTTATATCATTCAACAAGTAAGATGGAAATCAAACCAGTCAATCCTAAAAGAAATCAACCCTGAATACTCATTGGAAGGACTGATGCAGAAGCTGAAGCTCCAGCACTTTGGCCACCTGATGCAAAGAGCCAACTCATTGGAAAGGACCCTGATGCTGGGAAAGACTGAAGGCTGGAGGAGAAGGGGACAACAGAGGATGAGATGGTTGGATGGCATCACCGACTCCATGGACATGAGTTTGAGCAAGCTCAGGGAGATGGTGAAGGACAGGGAAGCCCGCCGTGCCGCAGTCCATGGGGCCACAAAGAGTCGGACGTGACTGAGCAACGGAACAAGAAGAAGAAGAAGTCAGTCCTAAATCTGGCCAAACTCTCAGACGTTTCTATACTGGAGCCAGCGTTTGTCCCTGCTAGAGAGCCGCCTGCGCTGAGTTTCACCTTAGCCATGCACCTTCCACTGGCATTCAGCACTTTATACTAGACGCACAGAGTTTGGCGCGGTAGGTATCAAGATGTCAAGATGTCTCCTATCGTGTGGCCCAGTGTTCGTTTTATACAGGTTTATTTCTTTTAACTTATTATTTTGAGATAATAACAGACGCAGAGTAGCCCACCAGTCAGAGTCAAATTGCTGCCTCTGAGGCCCTCTTAAATCGTAGTTTGGAAACTGTCCCTGCTTTTGCACATACTAAGATTCAAATTGCTGCCTTTCATACATACTCAAATATGTGTGAAACAGTCACATAGGGTTATCCATTTGAAATTGAAAAAACAGTACAGAGAGATCCCAGGTCACCTGCACCTGGTTCCCCACAAAGGTAACATCACACATACAGAGTATAATATCAAAACCAGGAAACTGACACTGGTATACTCCACAGCCTTTACTGATTCAGATTTTTCTCATCTGCATGTGCAGTGCATGGCTGGGTGCTCAGTCATGTCTGACTCTTTGTGGCCCCACGGACTGTGGCCTGCCAGGCTCCTCTGTCCATGGGAAAAGCCAGGCAAGAATACTGGACTGGGTTGCCACTTCCTACTCCAGGGGATCTTCCCAACCCAAGGATCGAACCCTCTCCTGCATTGGCAGGTAGATTCATGGATTCTTTGCCACTGCACCACCTAAGAAGCAGGTGTAGAGTTTTATGCAATTTTAATGACTGAGCGACTTCACTTTCATGCACTGGAGAAGGAAATGGCAACCCACTCCAGTGTTCTTGCCTGGAGAATCCCAGGGATGGGGGAGCCTGGTGGGCTGCCATCTATGGGGTCACACAGAGTCGGACACGACTGAAGCGACTTAGCAACAGCAGCGTGGGTTTGTGTAACCACCACCACAGTCACGCTGTGGAACGGTTCTACTGCTACCGCTAGAAAAATACCCCCCATGCTGCTCCTTCACAGTCTCGCCGTCTGCCCCATCCCACCCAAGCTGCAGGAGCTGTTTGTGTACTGGACTCTGGATCAGGGAGTATGGGTTTGACCTTGCTTTACGGACTCTATGAAACGTGAAATTGACCGTGTTCCCTTGCTTTCAGTTCAGTTCAGTCGCTCAGTCATGTCCGACTCTTTGCGACCCCATGAACCACAGCATGCCAGGCCTCCCTGTCCATCACCAACTCCCGGAGTTTACCCAAACCCATGTCCATTGAATCGGTGATGCCATCCAACCATCTCATCCTCTGTTGTCCCCTTCTCCTCTTGCCCTCAATCTTTCCCAGCATCAGGGTCTTTGCAAATGAGTCAGCTCTGCGAATCAGGTGGCCAAAATATTGGAGTTTCAGCTTCAACATCAGTCCTTCCAATGAACACCCAGGACTGATCTCCTTTAGGATGGACTGGTTGGATCTCCTTGCAGTCCAAGGGACTCTCAAGAGTCTTCTCCAACACCACAGTTCAAAAGCATCAATTCTTTGGTGCTCAGCTTTCTTTATAGTCCAACTCTCATCCATACGTGACCACTGGAAAAACCATAGCCTTGACTAGACTGACCGTTTTTGGCTTTTTAATATGCTACCTAGGTTGGTCATAACTTTCCTTCCAAGGAGTAAGCATCTTTTAATTTCATGGCTGCAGTCACCATCTGCAGTGATTTTGGAGCCCAGAAAAATAAAATCAGCCACTGTTTCCACTGTTTCCCCATCTATTTGCCATGAAGTGATGGGACCAGATGCCATGATCTTCGTTTTCTGAATGTTGAGCTTTAAGCCAACTTTTTCACTCTCCTCTTTCACTTTCATCAAGAGGCTTTTTAGTTCCTCTCCACTTTCTGCTATAAGGGTGGTGTCATCTGTATATCTGAAGTTATTGATATTTCTCCCGGCAATTCTTGATTCCAGCTTGTGCTTCCTCCAGCCCAGCATTTCTCGTGATATTCTCTGCATATAAGTTAAATAAGCAGGGTGACAATGTCTCTTGCAATTAGGTTGCAGTTTCTAGCCATGCCCCACAAGCAGGCTTTCCATGCTCTGCAGGAGCCCTTCGCCTTACTAGTTTCTCTTTTATTTTAATCTCTGCTCACCTCTTTCTCTCCGGTTCCTTTGTTTTCAATAATATCTAGTAAGTCTCTTCAAATATTTGTGCACTGAGAATACAAAAAAATTAAAGTGCAAAAATAAAAGTTCCATCATATCTTCTCCATTTATTCTTTAAACTCATCACGCCCTTCAAAATCCTTTTTTTGAATGGCTGCAAGTTGTGTGGATACCCTCTGACTTCCTCCAATTCCTGAGGGTGCTTTCTGCAGCATTCACATGTGTATTGGCTGAGGATACAGTTCCTACATTGCAATCTTTCCCCTTATCTGCAATGCTTTTTGTTATCTTGAATGCTATAACCAGTAACAAACTTCATTAGAGGAAGAGACAGAGGGAAATTTCAGATACTGAGGTGGATTTCCGGGCAGATTTAAAGCCTTTAAGGGCTGTTCACAATGTCTTTTTTTAGATGTAGGGTTTTCCTCTCACTGGGCAATTTTCGCTGAACAGTCCTTACATTGTGAAGTTCAGCCAGAGTCTTATGCCTCTAAAGTTTCCAAGAACATCTGAGATTTAGTTTGTACATGTATCTGGGTCATTTTTAAAGCTACTCTAACGTTTAATTCAAGAAAATTCATTGTCTTGAACACTTTTAAAAGTCAAAAATCAAGACCTCCTTAATAAAGTTTCAAATTTAGACATTAAAATGTATATGAAAGTACAAAGAACACAAACTATTCCTAACATCCATACATACCAAAGAAATTTTCTGTTCTACCAGCTTGTATGGCTTTATCTTTATTTTTATCCTTAAATAATTTCACTGGGTACCTTTAAGCCTATTAATTTCACCTGGCATGAGACTTTTTTTTTTTAATATTGAAGACTCAGTTGGCAACCCACTCCAGTATTCTTGCTTGGAAAATTCCATGGATGGAGGAGCCTGGCGGGCTACAGTCCATGGGGTCGCAAAGAGTCGGACATGACTGAGCGACTTCACTTTGAGTTCTTTCCCTACGCCAGAGAAGGTTTATCCTATTGACTTTTGCTACGTCTGGTGTGTGGAATTTTTTCTTCTTTCCCTTTTCTAAACAACTGATTATCCATTTATTAAAAAGGTTGATTTAGACACTGGCAATGGCAGCTTCCACCTTGACTTCTGGCTCAGTCCTGATGGAAGGGGTCTGCTTGACCATCTCAGAAGGACTGTGTGGGGCCAGGAGTCGCTCGTGGATCCTCGTCTGGAATCAGTCCCAAGTCTTAGAACCATCGCCACAAGGAGTTTTCCTTGTAGTTATTCTCAGAGTCTTGGGAGGCATCCAAACAGGTCCTTTCACTTTGAGATTCTTCTCCTTCATGCCTCTGATCAGGTCAGCACATACCTTCTTCAGAGACTTCACACTGAAGCTGGTGAGGGTGGTCCTACAGGAAACAACACCGGGGGCTTCCTGGTGGCTCAGTGGTCAAGAATCCACCTGCAATGCAGGAGATGTGAGTTTGATCCCTGGGTTGGGAAGATCCCCTGGAGAATGGAATGGCAACCCTTTCCAGTATTCTTGCCAGAGAAATCCCATGGACAGAGGACAGAGGAGCCTAGTGGGCTCATGGAGTCCATGGAGTCACTAAGAGTCAGACACAGCTGAGCATGCACGCTTGGTGTGTTTATTTGAATTCCTCTTGACATTATATGTTTCATTATTGAAGAAAAGTACGTTTTTTGCCTGAACTTTTGGTAAAGAATCTGCCTGCAATGCAGGAGACCCTAGTTTAATTCCTGGGTTAGGAAGATCCCGTGGAGAAGAGAAAGGCTACCCACTCCAATATTCTTGGGCTTCCCTTGTGGCTCAGCTGGTAAGGAATCCGCCTGCAATGCGGGAGACCTGGGTTTGATCCCTGGGTTGGGAAGATCCCCTGGAGAGGGGAAAGGCTGCCCACTCCAGTATTCCGGCCTGGAGAATCCCATGGACAAATAGTCGAATCTGATTTGCACTTTCACTTTTGAAATTCTGGCCTGTGGTTTCCTGATGCATTGGCCAACCCTACAGTTTTTTAAGAAGTGGAATAATAGAGTAAACTGCGTGTGTGAATTAGTTACATGAAATCCGCCTTATCAGACGTCATAGCCACGTTGCGGAGTGTGTTTGGTGTTGTTTTACTGGCGGATTCTTGTGTGGGGAGGTCCCCTGGTGGGGTTAGTCCACATCTGGTGCTATCATTCTCCTCCTCCTAAGTGAGAATTTCATTGAGAGAACTAGACTCAGATAAAGCAGGAAGAAGGTCCTAGCCTTGAAACTCATGCTTGACAACATCATACTCCACTGCCCTCCAAGTGGGTGGAGTGTCTCTTTCATGTGGATACCAAATATCGCATTAAAAAGATAATTTATTTACTTTCATTTTCGGTTGCTCTGGGTCTTCACTGCTGCATGCAGGCCTTATTGCTGTGGGCGGGAGCTAGCCTTCCTTGCAGCGGGTGGGCTTATTGCAGTGGCTTCTCTTGTTGCTGAGCACACGGGCTTCAGTACTTGCGGCACACAGGCTCAGTAGTTGTGGCGCACGGGCTCAGTTGCTCCTCGGAAGCAGGGATGGAACCCGTGTCCTCGCCATTAGCAGGCGAATTCTTAACCACTGGATGACCATACCTCATTTCTGAAGTCCCAAACATCTCACTTCTGACCCAGAGAAAGCCATGTCCAAGAGAGAACTTTGGCTAGGCTTTAAGACCATAAGAGTTACGTATTAGGCTTATGCCGTGTGCCATTGAGTCATGTTACAGTTTGGGAGTTACCTGATCATGTATTCCAAGACGTATGTGAAACTCCGACCCCTAAGTGTTGGGGTTTTGGGGAATCAGCCCATCACCTTTAACTTCTGGAGCTTGGCAAACCATTTACAAACTCACTTTTCCTCGAGTAAAGTAGTTCTTTCTTCCCCATTTCAAGAGACGGAAGCCGCAGACGTCTCTTGGCTGCCCATGCGGTTGGGTGACCAGGAGTGAGTGTGCAGCCAAGCTCCAGAGCAGATGTGTGCAGACGCTTTTGGGCAGCACAAACCCTTCCCCAGAGGGAGCCTGTTAGGACCCTGAAGACACAAATCTGAAGGAGCAGCGCTCTGCCCACAGGTGTGGGGAGGGGTCCTTGAGCCCCTCACAACCGGGAAGCCCTAAGCTCCACCTTTGAGACCACTGCTCTAAACTTGGCTTTTTAAACGACTGCCCTAGAGTTTCACCATGGGCAGTTTCACGTGCGTGCAGTGTCCCCAGCCAGCCTCCCATCTGGGGGCAGACGTGCGTTTCTTCTCTGCAGTACGTGTCAGACAGTCCAGTTGAGACCAAGGACCTGGGGCCGTAGGAGGTCAGTTTCATGTCCAGGAATAATTTCAAAGAACACGATGCGAGAGGGGAAAGAAACAGATCCCCCAAATCGTCATCAGCATTTGTTCTGTTATTCTCGACTCTGTTTTCCTTTTATCTTCGATTTATCATTTATCCTCAGTTGATCAGTTTCATGCTGATAGTCTTACGGCTCCCAACTACCCCACAAAGTCCTACTCTGTGCTCTATATTGTCATAACTGTTTCTCTCTCTCTGCTGGTTTTCATCCCCCAAGATTTAAACACGATTCCACGAGTTAACAAGTCAGCCTGTGGCCCTCCCCTCCCCTGTAGCTACCCGCACCCACGTGCTCTTGTGGATGGAGCGGTGTGTCCTATGGTCCTCAGTCTCTCACCCGCACTTACTGAAACATTATCACTAAGGTCATGGGTTATCTTTGCCTTACCCAGTCTCTAGAAACGTTTCCTGTTTATTAAATGTGTTTTCAGGATTACATAAGGAATACATTTAATTTTGCCAAATATAACAAGTGAAAGGTTACAATTAAAGTCACTCAGTCCCACCCACACATATAGCAGTGGTTGCCGTCTTGGCGCATTTACATCCATGTGCCTTGTACACGTCATATATGATGATTGTACACCCTCTTCTTCGACCGCTGCCCTTCCTGAAGGTGCGTCGTGTGTTGGCTCCTTCGTTGTTGCTGTTTAAGTCACTCAGTGGTGTCGGACTCTGCGACCCCACGGACTGCAGCGCGCCAGGCTTCCCTGTCCTTCACCATCTCCCAGAGTTTGCTCAGACTCATGTCCTTGGAATCGGTGATGCCATCAACCTTCTCATCCTCTGCCATCCCCTTCTCCTCCCTCCTTCACCTTTATAGGAAAGCCGAGAGAGTGAAAGGCCCACTAAAGGCCACAGGGTGAGTGGTTGAATCCAAGCTGACTGTCTTCCTAAGGTCTGAGCTCCTGACCACTGGCATGTCTTGCCTCCTGCTTTTCTTCTGCTCACAATAAATCTTATTAATTTTTCTGTGCCATTAAAATACACCTCATTCATGGTACCATCTTCTTACTCCTTCTGCATGTAATGTTCTCCTATTATTGGAACTTTAGGTCATTTATAATTTTTTCTATGAAATGAAGATCTTCTAAGTATACCCTTTAACGTCTTTCTGATGACTTCTTTTATCTAGAATTCTCCAAAGCCCAAGGATAATAATTGAACTTTTGCTACATTGTTGCCACTGGTTGGCAAGCTGGAAAATGATTTTTACCTCCCCTGGCCCCCAGCCATATGAGAGAGTTTGCACTAAGCTCTTTTCAACATCAAATTCTGTCACCTGAGACTGTCTCCCCTGGGTGCTTCATGCCACTGGAGGTTCACTGCTTTTATTACGAGGAAGGCATAGCATATGTCTGTGTTTATTAGTGACTTGTGCTTTCTTGTTTGATGGCTTTGGATTCTTTCACCCATTTTTCTACAGGGATTTGTGTTGTTTGCCCTCGTGGCGTGACTTTATGACCTTTCCTTAGTATTTGATGCATTACCTGGTTTCTCCCTGGTGTGATTTTCACTTTCTCCTCTTGGTTGTCATTTTGCTTTTCTAGTTCACCCCCTTTCAGGGCTGGATGACCCTCTTTCCAAGGATCCTGGGGGCCCCTGTAGACCCTCTCCTCTCCTCTCCAGACCTCCCTAGAAGCCCTTGGTCCTTGACCCTATGTCCCCTCTCCTAATACCCCTTTCAAACCCAAGCCTTAACTCCCAACTGTGTTTAGGAGATGGATAAACGGTGTACCTGGAATACCTGGCATGTGAGGCAGTGTGAAGGTGGTCCAGACCCATAATTAGTCAACTAGAATATATCAGCTGACCTCAGAAAACCAATTAGAAACTAACATGGAATAAAGGCCCCTGAAATGTCAGAACAGGACTGCTTCCTGCCCTTTTTACACAGTCTTCCCATTTCTTATTTGAACTGTGATTAAAAAGCAAAAATAGACATTTTCTGCTGCCATGAAATAAGCAGTTTTTTCATTGTGAGCAAATGAAATCACTTGCTGACCGTTGGTGCCCTACTTAGAAGCCATTTGCTGCTGTATGGGAATCGCAGTAAATCCCTGGCAGGATTGATTTGTGGTTTTACAATAATGTATGTAAAGTACCAATTAATACTCTGAGTCTCTCTGTGAAATGCCTAGAGAGAGAAGTAAAAGAAGCGCTTGTTGTTTTAAACAGCCTGGCCTGAGGGTTCTCAGCGGGCTTTAAAGAGGCCTCCAATCTCTGTGGCATGGGAGGGAGGGTTTTGAGGCTGGGGCTGGCGATTTGGGAGGAGGAGCCAAGCTGAGAAGTCAGCAGCCGAGTGGCTGAGCCATGGGTCTCAGTCTTTCCACTTGCAGGGGGTGTGGAAGACGAGGTGGAATTAATTTGTAAACTAAAGGAGGATTTTGGGGGTGAGGGGGAGTGTTATATAATCGCTTATGTATTCCATCAGTCTTGGTATTAATGCATTCTGCTTCGGGCTCTGTGCCAGGCTCTGGGAATGCAGTTGTTCAGTCGCTCAGTTGTGTCCAACTCTTTGCGACCCTATAGACTGCAGCATGCCAGACTCCTCTGTCCTTCAGTATCTCCTGGAGTTTGCCCAAATTCATGTCCACTGAGTCAGTGACACTGTTTAACTATCTCATCCTCTGTCGCCCCCTTCTCCTCCTGCCTTCAATCTTTCCCAGCATCAAGGTCTTTTCCAGTGAGTGGGATCTTTGCATCCAGGGGCCAAAGTATCGGTGTTTCAGCTTCAGCATCAGTCCTTCCAATGAATATCCAGGGTTGATCTCCTTTAGGATTGACTGGTTTAGTCTCCTTGCTGAACAGATAGATCTGGTTTTAGTCTTAAGTAGAGAGACAGGGGGCCAAACAGATCATGAAACATATCAGGGTACTCATGTCTTGGTGGAGAGTAGATGGTGCTTCCAGAATAGGCCACTGGGCACCTGTGCCAGCCTGGGCATCACTGTTACCTCCCTGAAGAGATGGTGCATAAGATTGGGAGGGTGAGCAGGAGATAACCAGCTGGGTTGGGGGGGAAGTTGGGGAAGAGGGCTGCAGACAGACACATGGCTAAGTCGGGGCCCAGTGAGGAGCCTGGCCCAGAGGGAGAGGGAGGTGAGTGAGGTCAGGCTGAGGGACCTGGGTCTGGGGGGCAGCTGTGGGCCACTGGAAGAGCTAGAGAGGGGCAAAGAGGTGGGACTACCCCTTGGATGTGGCGATGACAGAGGCAAGGGTGGTGGGTAGACAGGTCACAGGCAGCAGGGGGAGCTTGGTCCCAGGAGCAGACAGAGGGTCGGGGGGAGGGCAGAGGGGAGTGTAGGAGAAGGATGATGCCTTTGTTCTAGGAACTGGTGGCTGTGTCTGCTCGACCACCCAGGGATGTGATGAAGCTGTTGGTGGATATAGGTCTGAGATAACGTTCGGGAGACAAGAGGGACAGGTTGCTCCTGAAGCTGGGATGGGAGACTCGGATCCCCAGAAGAGCAGGGGGCATCTGGGGGCATCTCCATGGCAGTCGAGTCTTCTATGATACCTTCGGCTCATGGCCTGCTCCTGGAGCCTGGGAGGAAGTTGTCAGGGGCCCCTGGGACCCCTGTGCTGGCTCCAAGTGTCGGGGTGACCTGGAGCTCACTGGTCCTCGGGCCCCACTGCCCCGTCGCTCAAAGTCCTCCTCCCTGTTCCTGCGACTGGATCAGGGCGGGAGTCCTCTCTCCTGCCTGTCAGCTGGTCTTCTTGCTGCACGCCGCTGGTTACAGCTCTCTCCAAAGCCACCAGATCGAAAGGAGCCATCCTTTCCCCTCTTATGTGGTGGTCAGGAATGATGGATCCCATCCCCCAGACAAGCGGGCGCACCTGGAGTGGCCCTGCCTACGAGGGAAGGGCAGGGAAGGGCGAGGGAAAGCATACGGAGGGGCTGAACTCAGGCTGGGTCCCGGAGGAGAGATGAAGCGAGGAGAGCAGAGGCAGGGGGACAATTACCCCGTTAGGGGGGCCGGTGGCGGGGATCACGTAGGGATGGGACTCTGGGGGCAGCAGACGGCGAGACGGGAGGGGCTCGGGGAGGGCACTGCGGTAAAGCCTTCAGTGAAGCCTGTCCACGCTGGTGACCCCATTTCCCCCCCTCCGCTTTGTCCACAGGAGAAGAGATGTCCTTCAAGGGCGCACGGTTCAGCATCAGGAACAGGAGGAACGGCACGCCCGACAGCACCCGGACCCTGTACTCCAGCGCGTCCCGGAGCACCGACGTGTCCTACACCGAGAGCGTGAGTTAACCGCGCCCCCTTCAACACGCAGTTAAGGTTCTTTGGGGACCCGTACTCCTTCTTTAAAAAGTTCATGTCTCATCTCACTCTTGTCTGTGGGTTATTTTTGTCGAATGCAGAGACGTTTCCTTCTCTGTGTTGTTTGTCAAGCATTCCNTTCTTTGGGGACCCGTACTCCTTCTTTAAAAAGTTCATGTCTCATCTCACTCTTGTCTGTGGGTTATTTTTGTCAAATGCAGAGACGTTTCCTTCTCTGTGTTGTTTGTCAAGCATTCCTGTTTTAAAGATTGTAACTGTAACCTTACGTTGTTAAAGAATGCGTTTGTTTTGATAAAAGAATAGATTTTACTGAAGTGTAATTGATTGACAATGTGTTAATTTTTGCTGTACAGCAGAGCGATTCAGTTAACACGTACACACACACACACACACACGTGCGCGCGCGCACCTTTTCATATATTTCATTATGGCTTATTACAGGATATTGCTTATAGTTCTCTGTACTGTACAGTAGGACCTTGCTTATCCATTCAAGAGTGCACCTATTAACTGACCTATATAACATTTTAAATACTTCACTTTAAAAAATATTTATTTTTAATTGGAGGATAATTGCTTTACAATATTGCGTTGGTTTCTGCCATACATCCACATGATTCAACCATAGGCATACTTATGTCCCCTGGCTCTGGAACCTCCCTCCCGCCTCTCACCCCATCCCACCCCTCTAGCTTGTCACAGAGCACTGGTTTGAGCTCCCTGAGTCATACAGCAAATTCCCACTGGCTATTTTATATATGGTATCTATTTTACACACGATAGTGAAATACCATACTATGAATATTTGTTTTTTTTTTTTACTATGTAATGCTTGGTGTTCTTGCTTCCAGCCCTGTGGGTTCACCTTACAAGTGAGTTTTGAAGTCCTTTTATTTAATTCCGTGGCTGGTGGCTCATTCCGAGTCTGCATTTGTTCTGGCTGTAGCTTCTAGCCCTTCTCTTTGGTACCTGTCTCACCTCTTGCCATTCTGTGTCCCTGCACACTGAGTTGCTTAGGACTCGGGGCAGGGAGGAGTGAGTGGGCAGAAGGCTCCTCTCTGCCTTCAGGCTCTCCCATCTGCCTGATGGGATGGGAGCTTGCGCCTCCCATCCAGTCCCACGTGCGCCTCCAGTGATGCCTGCAGGGTTTCCGCTCACTCTCAGGTCCTAGCGAACACTCTCACGTGTCAGGAAATAAAGACAACATTCCAGTCTGATACCAAGGTCCCCCTCAGCCACAGTGATGAAAGTCCGGGTGGTGGCTGACTCTGGAAAGGGGAAGGAGAAGGAGGGACTGGGCTGGGGCTTCTGGGGTGCTGGGCATGTCAGTATTTTTTTAAGCTATTTATTCATTTATTTTGGCCTGGCCCCTGGCCATGCATGACCTTATTTCCCTCCCTCAGGGATCGAACCTGTGCCCCTTGCAGCGGATGCTCAGAGTCTTAACCGCAGGACGCCAGGAAAGGCCCCATGCCAGGATTTTGATCTGCAGGATGAGGTTCTCTGGGTACCCAGGCTCTTGCCGCTCCCACCACCCAATGCCTGCTTAGATTTCATAACTGCTGCGGTCACCCTGGCCCTGTGAGAATTACACCATGGGCAGAGGACGCTGGTGGCTTCTCCAGTGCCCCCTCCTCTGGCCTCCAGCAGTGCGAGACCCCTGGGAAGGCAGAAAAGGTCTTTCTGGATCCCACGTGGAGGCAGGCACGGGTGCTGCTGGCAGGCGGAGACTGACTCTTTCCTGTTCTGCTCCTCTGGGCTCCCCCAGAATTTCTGGATGGATTTCCCACTCTGCTCAGAGATGCCAACAGTCATGTGGGTAGGATTTCTGAGACCATGCAGGTACATCCCAGTTCTGAGGGTCCTCTTTATCCCCGAGAACACACACTTCTGCAAAGTGCATTTTGCAGAGGGAACTGTTAGCAACAAGATAGTTTTTATCCCCACCCCTTCTCCATCACCATCATCGATTTCAAAGCTTATATGTATAAGTTTATATATCCTGTGGAGTTTTCTTTATCTGTGTGAAGTAGACTTAAAACTAGTGAAGAGCTAGAAAAAGTTATGAGGAGGAAAGGACATCACAGGGCTTCAAAACTTATTCATTCAGAGGATATAAGATTTATTTTTGCTTTCTACCTTTTTATTATTAATATTGGTAGAAAAGAACCTACAAACCTAAATTCCCAGCCTAAGAAAAAACAATACAACTAACACTCTTGCACCCATCACCAGCACTTTTCAGGAGACTCCCATGTTCCTCCCATGTCAAAGCCCTCCACGCTGTCCTGAATTTTGTGTTCCCCATTCCTTGCTTTTATTCATAAGCTTATGGTTTGAATATATGTGTGTAAACAGTTTAAAAAGTTGGCTTAAAGCTCAACATTCAGAAAACGAAGATCATGGCATCCGGTCCCATCACTTCATGGCAAATAGATGGGGAAACAGTGGAAACAGTGTCAGACTTTATTTTGGGGGGCTCCAAAATCACTGCAGATGGTGACTGCAGCCATGAAATTAAAAGACACTTACTCCTTGGAAGAAAAGTTATGACCAACCTAGACAGTATATTTAAAAGAAGAGACATTACTTTGCCGACTAAGGTCTGTCTAGTCAAGGCTATGGTTTTTCCTGTGGTCATGTATGGATGTGAGAGTTGGACTGTGAAGAAGGCTGAGCATAGAAGAATTGATGCTTTTGAACTGTGGTGTTGGAGAAGACTCTTGAGAGTCCCTTGGACTGCAAGGAGATCCAGCCAGT
>SJYQ01000303.1:55411-82264 GCA_006410935.1 Redunca redunca
GAAAGAGGAGAGTGAAAAAGTTGGCTCAACGCTCAACATTCAGAAAATGAAGATCATGGCATCTGGTCCCATCACTTCATGGCAAATAGATGGGGAAACAGTGTCAGACTTTATTTTGGGGGGCTCCAAAATCACTGGGAATGGTGACTGCCGCCTGAAATTAAAAGACGCTTACTCCTTGGAAGGAAAGTTATGACCAACCTAGATAGCATATTGAAAAGCAGAGACATTACTTTCCCAACAAAGGTCCGTCTAGTCAAGGCTATGGTTTTTCCAGTGGTCATGTATGGATGTGAGAGTTGGACTGTGAAAAAGGCTGAGTGCTTAAGAATTGATGCTTTTGAACTGTGATGTTTGAGAAGACTCTTGAGAGTCCCTTGGACTGCAAGGAGATCCAACCAGTCTGTTCTAAAGGAGATCAGTCCTGGGTGTTCTTTGGAAGGAATGATGCTGAAGCTGAAACTCCAGTACTTTGGCCGCCTGATGAGAAGAGTTGACTCATTAGAAAAGACTCTGATGCTGGGAGGGGTTGGGGGTAGGAGAAGAAGGGGACGACAGAAGATGAGATGGCTGGATGACATCACCGACTTGATGGACGTGAGTTTGAGTGAACTCCGGGAGTTGGTGATGTACAGGGAGGCCTGGCGTGCTGGGATTCATCGGGTCGCAAAGAGTCGGATGTGACTAAGTGACTGAATTGAACTGAACTATGCCTGACCACCTGCCCGTGGAGGGACAAATGCAAGTCTCGAAAGAGTGTTTGCAGTTTATTGTCTCTGGAAAAGCGAGCATTAGAGGAATGGGAATCTGAAGTAATACATTATTTATGCTAAGCTACCAACAGATCCTTAGTTTCTCATGGTTGTTTTAGAGTTGAAAGAACATGCTTTGCATGTGTGACATATGTTACAAGATAATACCAAGTAACTGTTAGAAAAATTTACATTTAGTTATAAAAATTTAAACGTATGCCTCTTTTTTACAAGCTCTGTATGCTCTAAAGGTGTGACAGGATACTGAGTGCCACCCATCTGCAGTGAATCCTTAAACCCTTTGAAGTACGTTTAGTTCATTCATGAAGAGCAGCTGGGGTCAAGAGCAAATTAGTGATGGGTTGTTCCCATGTTCTCTCTCCAAAGGACTTGGTGAATTTCATCGAAGCAAATTTTAAGAAACGGGAGTGTGTCTTCTTTACCAAAGATTCCAAGGCCACGTAAGCACCTCTTTTTCCTCTGATTTTGCTCTTGTGTTCAGAGATAAATTATTAACAACCATGACAACAGACTAGTTCATTATTCAGGTTATTTACATCTTGCAGTTCTCAGAAATGGTGTGCGAGCAGGAAGAATTTGGCAAGCAGTTTGTCCCTAGAGAGGTATCATTTCATATTTTAAGCTTTGGCTGAAGTGGGTGAAGGTTCCAAGACAGGCTGTCACTCTCTCAGTGTTCCCGTGAGGCTGGGAGCCCGCCGGAGTGACCGTGGCAATGAACCTTGTTATTTCATAGCCGTTGGCAGGCAACAGCAGGCATGCGCACATGTGGCAACCTGACCGGCTCCTCTGTCTGGCTGTTGACTGTGGCTATACAGTAGGACTTTGTTGTTTACCCTTTCTATATATAGTAGTCTAGCTGTTAATTGACTGTTGAGTTGCTGCCATAGTTTATGTTTAAAGACTGACTCTGTTGACCAGAGGCAGTTACAGCAAGATCAGGAGTGTTACAGTCAGCCTTAGATCCAACCTTGGCTTGGCTGCCTGTTCACTGCATGAACTTGAACTAATTATTATCTTCTGAACCGAGTTTTCTTATCCTAGAAATCCAGCAAAGTATGCATTCTGGGTTGTGGTAAGGATTCAGTGGGATGTTTCATAAAATTCCCACTATAGAAAGTTCTCAGTCAATGTGTTTTCTTTCTTTGTATAAATTAGAAAATGAACATCAGAAACAATAAGAGATTTCCATTTTGTCATTGGTATAAACTTAGTCATTATGAAGCATTTTGACAGAGTATAAATTCTGTGAGTCAGCTATCTATCCCCCATATTTTCCTGAAAGACTTTGTGTTAATTTGTTTGACTGGTAGAAAACACCATTTGGATTCATTCATTCATTCAATCAATATTTATTGGGCATCAACTGTGTCAAGGGGACTTTACATACTTGATCACGAATTCTACAAGTGCCCTGCAAGGTAGCTGTTATCATTTGACTTACAAGTCAGGTGAGGCCTGGAGAAACGCAGTGTTTTACCCAGGGTCACATTGCTGGGCTTCCCTTGTGACTCAGATGGTTAAGAATCTGCCTGCAATGCAGGAGATGTGGGTTCGATCCCTGGGTCGGGGAGATCCCCTGGAGAAGGAAATAGCAACTCACTCCAGTATTCTTGCCTGGAGAATCCCATGGACAGAGGAGCCTGGCAGGCTATGGGGTGCCATGGGGTGGCAAAGAGTCAGACGCAACTGAGGGACTAACACGTTCACTTTCAAAAGAGGAATAAAAGATTGAACCCAGCTTTCTGATTCTTCTTTGTACATTCTTTTTTTAAATTATTTTTTAATTGGGAGAAAATTGGTTTGCAATGTGATGGTTTCTGTCATACAGCAATGCAAATCAGCCATAATTATATCACCTCCTTCTTGAGCCTCCCTGCCCTGCCCCCAGACCACCCCTCTAGATCAGCACTATTTACAATAGTTAGGCCGTGGAGGCAACCATCTGTGCATTCTTTTCGGGCCCAGCTCCTGCTCCTTCTAAGAACGACCCTGCCTTGGGCTGACTGTATTCATCAGTACCTTGCCATTTGCAGATATCCAATCTAATTGGCTTAAATGAGTGGTGGTTGTAATGAGACCTGGTGCTGGAAAGCACAGCCAGATCCAGGGCTTAGTATTACCAAGACCCTGCCTCTTTTTTTAACCTGTGAGTCTGTCCTTCTCTGGGTGTGAAGACTCCTCCTTTGTAATGCAAAATGGACACCACAGCTCTGGCTGATACCATTTCAGCTTACCAGTGAGGGGAAAGAGGGCCTGGTTCCTAGCAATTCTACCCAAAGTCCTGGAACCTTGATCTTGGAGTTCATGGCTCTTATTGGCCTGGCATGGGCCATGGACCCATTCTAATCCTTGGGAAGGTGATGGAATATGTAGTTGGCCAGTCTTGGGTCATTGGAAGGACTGATGCTGAAGCTGAAACTCCCAATACTCTGGCCACCTGATGTGAAGAACTGACTCATTTGAAAAAGACCCTGATGCTGGGAAAGATTGAAGGCAGGAGGAGAAGGGGAAAGAGGATGAGATGGTTGGATGGCATCACCGACTCAATGGACATGAGCTTGAGTAAACTCTTGAAGTTGGTGATGGACAGGGAAGCCTGGTATGCTGCAGTCCATGGGGTTGCAAACAGTTGGACATGCCTGAGTGACTGAACTGACTGACTGGGTGTTGTGTCCATATGGACCTGGTGTGGGAAGGATGGGTCCTCAAAGGAAAGACAGGGTGTTTCTACTAGCTGCAGCAGAAGTGGATGGAGGGTAGGGAAACCTACAACTGCCCACCTGATGGTGTCTGACTGCAGCTCAGGTCCGACCCCAGACGAAGGGACTTGCTGTGAGTAGCCCTCACCCTCCACACCAGCTGAGGACAGGAACACCTCGGGGTCTCCCAGTGCCTGTCTCAGAGGAGATGCAAGGTTATAGACCAGAGTCAAGACTCCATAAGCTTTTTAACCTCTTATATTTATTACTTTCATCTGTCTATCAGCAGCGGGGATGCTCTGTGTAATCTAAATTACTTATCAGACAGAGGAATCGAGGGAAGCGACTGGTAGCAGTGATACTGTAATTTTGCTGCTGCCTGGCACTCCAGCTGATGTAAGCTACTGCAAATATCCCCAGAGTTGTCCTGTGTATGCTAAGCCCAGACCACTCGTGTTTTTCTTCTTTAACCCCTTTCAGATGTCTGTTTCTTGTGTGGTCACAGGAGAGTGATGCCTGACTATGGCCCCTGTTGCTGAGGGTACCCCCTGAGACACTGCTGCCCAGTTGGGGCAAACCCCTGAATCTGGGTTTGTTTTCTTCAGCTCTCACTGCCTCAGCTATCCTGGGTTCTAGGTAGAGACAGGAAGAACTTTGCTTTTGCTGTAATGGGCTCTGTGCGACGGTCCTTTCTACTATAATGGGAGTATTCTTTATCTGCATCAGCCCATACGAGCATTTGAAATTGGCTAGTGCAACCAAAGAGCTGAATTTTCAAATTAAATTAAACAGCCACGCATGGCTAGCAGCTACTATATTCAGTTCAGTTCAGTAGCTCAGTCGTGTCCGACTCTTTGCGACCCCATGAATCGCAGCACACCAGGCCTCCCTGTCCATCACTATCTCCCGGAGTTCACTCAGACTCATGTCCATCAAGTCTATGATGCCATCCAGCCATCTCATCCTCTGTCATCCCCTTCTCCTCCTGCCCCCAATCCCTCCCAGCATCAGAGTCTTTTCCAATGAGTCAACTCTTCGCATCAGGTGGCCAAAGTACTGGAGCTTCAGCTTTAGCATCATTCCTTCCAAAGAAATCCCAGGGCTGATCTCCTTTAGGATTGACTGGTTGAATCTCCTTGCAGTCCAAGGGACTCTCAAGAGTCTTCTCCAACACCACAGTTCAAAAGCATCAATTCTTTGCTGCTCAGCCTTCTTCACAGTCCAACTCTCACATCCAGTGTAGTTCTGTGGGATTCTGACTTGTCCCAAGGAGTAGAACTAGCATACTGACTCTCTCCTAATCCTCTCCATCCCCCTTCTCTGTCACTTCTATGCCTCTTCCAGGTATCTGTGCTAACGCCTTCCTGGTGTTCTTCCCACCTCCTCTCCATTTGTAGACTAATTCGTGTACATTGGTGCTCAGATATGCAGATGACACCAACTTTATGGCAGAATGTGAAGAATTAAAAAGCCTCTTGATGAAAGTGAAAGTGGAGAGTGAAAAAGTTCGCTTAAACTCAACATTCAGAAAACTAAAATCATGGCATCTGGTCTCATCACTTCATGGCAAATAGATGGGGAAACAGTGGCTGACTTTATTTTTCTGGGCTTGAAAATCAATGCAGATGGTGATTTCAGCCATGAAATTAAAAGACACTTGCTCCTTGGAAGGAAAGTTATGACCAACCTAGACAGCATATTAAAAAACAGATACAGTAGTTTGTCAACAAAGGTCCATTTAGTCAAGGCTATGGTTTTTCCAGTAGTCATGTATGGATGTGAGAGCTGGACTGTGAAGAAAGCTGAGCACTGAAGAATTGATGCTTTTGAACTGTGGTGTTGGAGAAGACTCTTGAGAGTCCCTTGGACTGCAAGGAGATCCAACCAGTCCATACTAAAGGAGATCAGTCCTGAGTGTTCATTGGAACGACTAATGCTGAACCTGAAACGCCAATACTTTGGCCACCTGATGTGGAGAGCTGGCTCATTTGAAAAGACCCTGATGCTGGCAAAGATTGAGGGCAGGAGAAGAAGGGGACAACAGAGGATGAGATGGTTGGATGGCATCACTGACACAATGGATATGGGTTTGGGTGCACTCTGGGAGACAGTGATGGACAGGGAGGCCTGGCGTGCTGTGGTTCATGGGGTCGCAAAGAGTCGGACGCAACTGAGCGACTGAACTGAACTGAACCCAATCATCAAGATGGAGCCAGACAAGTTTCTCATTGGAGGTCACCCAAAACACACCCCTATTCTTGGAAGGGAAAAGGGTTCGAGAGTCACTCTTCAGTTGTAGCAAAGACAGAAGCAACAGGGACTTCCCTCCCCAATCCTGCAATGAACTCGGGTGGGTGTGAAAGGACCCCAAAGGATAGTGGGACAGAAATTGCTAAAGAGAGAGGGGAGGAAGCCAACTTGGACCACAATAGTGGGGAGGATCCTGAAACCACCAGGAGTAGCCTCAGCTCAGGAAGTGCCCCAGGACTAGTCAGAGAAAAGACTAAAGCAGCTGCAATCAAGTCCAGTTGACTTTTTAAAATTTTTCTTGGCCAAACTGAGTGATGCCTGAGATACCTGTTCCAAAAAAAGAGGCAAGATTACTGGTGGAGGAGTGATTTTGGATTCTAGGTTCTAGCTCAATTTTTATAACTCTAGAAAATATCGAATATTTTGATATCAATACAGATAATTTCTATACCCTAAAGTAATGAAGATTTGGGCTTCCCTGGTGGCTCAGTGGTAAAGAATCCACCTGCAATGCAGGAGACATGGGTTTGATTCCTGGGTTGGGAAGCTCTTGGGGAGCAGGCAATGGCAACCCACTCCAGTATTGTTGCCTGGGAAATCCCATGGACCAAGGACCCTGGCAGTCCACGGGGTCGCAAGAGTCGGATGTTAGTGAGCGACTGAACATACCTACGCACACACACATACACAGTGTTAGTAGTTAAGACTTTCAGTTACAAGGAACCCGAGTTATTTTAACCTAAATGAAGAAATTTACTCTAAAGAAAAGGAAGAGCCCTGCAGAACCTGAGAGATAAGTGGTTGGGAGTCTAGAATATTTAGGGCTATGGCCAGAGCGTGTGAAGGCTCAAGAAGTCTTCTCTGTTACCTTTTATTCCCATGCCTCCTGCATTCCTACTTTCTTCTTTCTCAGTGGTGCAGTGTATTGCCTGAATCTTCCATGGCACAGGGATAAAACATCAAGATAGTTTTTAAACAGCCGAGTTGATGGAAACAGTCTGGAAATTAGATGTGATGCTAAAATCTCTTTTTGTGTTGATTTAAGCTAATCATGTGTGGTCTAAGAGATGAAACAGGTAGGTTTAATGAAATCTGTTCCTTCCTGTCAATATCCTCCTGCTCAGGGAGAATGTGTGCAAGTGTGGCTACGCCCAGAACCAACACATAGAAGGCACCCAGATCAACCAAAACGAGAAATGGAATTACAAGAAACACACAAAGGAACTTCCCACCGATGCTTTTGGAGATATTCAGTTTGAGACTCAGGGGAAGAAAGGGAAGGTAAGCAATGGTTTTCTACTTGAACTAGCTAATCCATATGCTAACATGGTAGGCTACTGAAGTATACCTCGAGTTACTTCAAATTGTCTGATAGTATGTATGAAAGCAGAAGAGATGTCAACTCAAACATGATTGCAGAAAAAGATAAATCTTGTGAAAAATCAAGTGCTGTCATTAGATTACATGCCATGGCAACACTCCCCAGGTGATGGTTAAGGCAGTAGTGAGTAGCGAGGAAAGAGCAGAATGAGCTCCATCTGTAAGGTGCTGGTAACGCCAAGGTGGCGGGTTCAGTTCCCATATGGGCCACCAAATGTTACGACTGTCTGGGCCTGGGCTGGAAAAGAATTTCCAGACACAGAGTATTTTAGAAGAGAGGATTCATTGAGAACAAAGGACTAAGGTAGTGAGAGGTGCTGCAAAGACAGCACGCTGACTTTCTGATAGACCAGGGAGAGATGACCGCCAAAGGGAGAATAGAGCGGGAGATGCTATTGGAACAGCAGGCCGATCCTGAGGTGTTTTCAAGGGAGAGCTGATGCTTTGGTGGGCTTGCAGCCAATTTTTATAGCCTCAGGACAAAGAAAATTCCTAAGGGAAGGGTTGGCGTTAAGTCATTGGTTCTATATGGTACACATGTTACTTAACATAGAGATGGAGCTGGCTGGTTAGGGACAGGCTGGCTCTTGACAAACAAGATGGCCTTTGACAATGGTTGTCATTGAGCTTGGCTCATTCTGGAAATATTGGCCCGTGACCCCGGGATGGCTGGCTTGCCACCCAGTGTCCTCTCTCCAGGCACAGCGCAGGCTCATGCGATATCCTCGTTGACCCTCCCTGCTACAGAATGCCTGACAAATGCATTTATGGTTTAGTGTGGCATATGGCATTCTCGAGAGTAAATGTGGTCTTGAATAAGGAGACATTTTCCTTTGCACACCCACACTGCAGGCTCTCACATAGCATTTTACAAAGCTGTTTAATTATGATTGTGTCGAATGGAAACAAAAAGGATAATGTCAGAGTTGTGAGTTAAGTTTTATTGGGGGCAAATGAGGACTATAGCCAAGGAGACAGCATCTCAGATAGCTCTGAGGAGCTGCTCCAAAGAGGTAGGGGGGCTAGGTCAGTGTTACATATGATTTTAGTGAAGGGGGTACGTGCAGTCAGGCACCCAGTTTGGTAGACGCTTGCTGCTAGTCATGAGAAGCAGGTGTCTCCATGAATGATTTTAGAGCTTTTGTAGATACGAAAAGATGCAAGAATTTGGGCTCATATAATATGCTGAAAATACCTGTCTGAAGCCCTGTTCTGTGGGTTTTCCCCAGAGCACAGAGTTTCATTCTTGATCTCCACCCTGAACTCTCATCGCTGAGGCTGGGGTTTGATTCCCGATCAGGGAAGCCTTTCTTCTTCCTCTCCCCCTGCCACCTACGGACCTCCCCAGTGCGACCATACCACCCTTTAGGGCTTCCCTGGTGGCTCAGAGAGTAGAGAATCTGCCTGCAATGCAGGAGACCTCAGTTCGATCCCTAGATTGGGAAGATCCTCTGGAGAAGGAAATGGCAACCCACTCCAATATTCTTGCCTGGAGAATTCCAAGAACAGAGGAGCCTGGCGGGCTATAGTCCATGGGGTCACAAAGAGTCGGACACGACACGACTAATATTTTCCCTTTCAGAGGCAGATGGCAGGTGTCCATTTTCAGTTGGCCATTATTAACAGTTTCCTTAAATTCTCCTCTGTCCACTCTGTCTCTTCCCAAGGCCTCTGTCTTGGGATGGGCCACCACTGTCTTGCCACCCCACCTGTCTTGGCTCACAGTCTCTAGTTAGCACTCCTGCTGGAGGGCTCCCTAAAGTGTAAATCCCTCTGCTTAGAACACTGCCTTTAGGATGAAGTCTCCAGCTCTCTAGCTGGCTTGGGTGTCCCTGCAGGGGCACCCACGTCCCCCTTCCACTGCCCCAAGGGGACCTTCGTCACCGGCCCTGCGCTCCCGTCCCAAAGGAACAGGTAGACTGGGCCACGCCCCCGCCATCTGGAGAGCACCTGCGGACCCTGATGCTTCCGTCCTTCCCCACAGTATATCCGACTGTCCTGCGACACGGACGCGGAGACGCTGTACGAGCTGCTGACCCAGCACTGGCACCTGAAAACACCCAACCTGGTCATTTCCGTGACTGGCGGCGCCAAAAACTTCGCCCTGAAGCCGCGCATGCGCAAGATCTTCAGCCGCCTGATCTACATCGCGCAGTCGAAAGGTGCGCGGGTCCCGCGGTGGCCGAGCGGACCGTCCCCGGGGACGTGGCGCCCGCGGGTTTGTCCATCCAGGCTGCGCCGCGTCTTCAGAGACTGAACGAAACTGTCCTCTGCCATTCATGCGCAAGACTGCAGATACTCCAGATCTGTATGATTAATCCTGATCTTAATTAGAAACAAGATCCTTAAATGAGGAAACAGATCCCGAACNTGGGGTGGAGGAGGGAGGGGGGATTTCCTTAATCAGAGCTCAGGAAATTGCATGTGGGTAACTGAATGTTTCTCTTAACCTAACGTTTTCATTTAGTCGTTTTTACATAAAATACTCAGAGTATTCTGGCTAATCAAAAAAAGAATGTTTAATGTTTGCTGTTTCATTTGGGGACCAATAATATGCTTTGAAAAAAGTGACCATGCCTGGCAGGTTGTGAGCGCCAGGTGAGTGTCTGATGGGGATCAAAACACAGGACCCTGGCTTTGTTATTTGAAATATTTTGCTTATTTTTTCTTTTTTGATATTTTGTTATGATAAATTTTAAACCTACAGAAGAGTTGTAAGAATAATCCAGTGAATATCTGTACAGCCTTCACTTAAATTTACCAATTGTTAAAATTTTTCATGTTTGTCTTCTCCCTCTCTCTAGATATTCATGTATTATGACTTTAGAAATCGTTTGAGGGATTCCCTGGCAGTCCAGTGGTGGTGGTTGTTATTGTTCGGTTGCTAACTGGTAGCCGGCTCTGCAATCCCATGGACTGCAGCATGCCAGGCTCCCCTGTCCTCTGTCATCTCCCGGAGTTTGCCCAGGCTCTTGTTAATCGAGTTCTGTTGTTGTTTGTTCAGTCGCTCAGTTGTGTCTGACTCTTTGGGGATGCTGTCTAACCATCTCATACAGCGGTTCAGTTCAGCTCAGTTCAGTCGCTCAGTCATGTCCGACTCTTTGCGACTCCATGAATCACAGCACGCCAGGCCTCCCTGTCCATCACCAACTTCCGAAGTTCACTCAGACTCAGGTCCATCGAGTCCGTGATGCCGTCCAGCCATCTCATCCTCTGCCGTCCCCTTCTCCTCCTGCCCCCAATCCCTCCCAGCATCAGAGTCTTTTCCAATGAGTCAACTCTTCTCATGAGGTGGCCAAAGGACTGGAGTTTCAGCTTTAGCATCATTCCTTCCAAAGAAATCCCAGGGCTGATCTCCTTCAGAATGGACTGGTTGGATGTCCTTGCAGTCCAAGGGACTCTCAAGAGTCTTCTCCAACACCACAGTTCAAAAGCATTAATTCTTCAGTGCTCGGCCTTCTTTACAGTCCAACTCTCACATCCATACATGACCACAGGAAAAACCATAGCCTTGACTAGACGGACCTTTGTTGGCAAAGTAATGTCTCTGCTTTTCAATATGCTATCTAAGTTGGTCATAACTTTTCTTTCAAGGAGTAAGAGTGGTTAGGACTCTGAATTTCCACTGTAGAGGGCCCGGGTTCAACCTCTAGTCAGGGCATTAAGATCCCCAAACCGTGAGACGCAATAGCCAAAAAAAAAAAAAAAAATCCTTTAAGAGTAAATTTTAGGTATCATGAGCTTTAGCCCTTAAGCACACACATTAGCACATGTCTCTGAAGAACAAGCCTGTTTTCTCATGTAACTGGTGTAACTTTCAAACCTGAGGAAGTTCACATTGACCAATACAGTTATCTAACAAAAGGTTATTGTTTAAATTTTGCTAATTATCCCAACAGTGTTCCTCAGAGCAAAAAAAGTGTTTGTTTGTTTTTTTTTTGCCTGGATTCCAATCCATTTAGCTTTTCATATCATAGAAAACTGAAAAGCTTTCTTTCCTCTGGAAATGTTCTTTAACCTTTTTGGCCTTTCAGGACATTTCTGAAGACTATAGGCAACTTCTTTTTTTTTTTTTTTTTTNTTTTTTTTTTGCAGAATTCCTTTCATTTGAGCTTGACTAATATTTCCTTGAGATTTGATTCTATTTATCAAAGTCTAATATTTATTTTATTAGTTTATCTAATGCTAAGATTTTAAAGACTTAATTTTTTTTGTTCATCATGGATTTTTTTGGCATCATTTTTTACGTTTATTTATTTATTGGCCATGCTGCATAGCATGCAGCTCTTAGTTCCCCGCCTGATCAGGGATTGAACCCTTGCCCCCTGCAGTGGGGACTTGGAGACTTAACCCCTGGACCACCAGGGAAGTCCCTTGAAAACATTTTTATTAAGAATATTAGTTGACAGAACTAAGGTAGCATGTCTTATTCTAAATAGGCTTTTTCTTAAAATCAAGAAGAAAGGGTGGTTTCTCCCCATATTTATTCTTAATTTCTTGATCAACCAGATGGGACCACAGTAGATACTTTGTTATGAAACCCAGCAGCTGACTTCCTCACCACTCAATCTGAACATGCATAATGCATTCCTTCAGCAAATGCTTCTTATATGCCTGCCGTGTGTCAGAAATTGTTTTAGGTACTGGGAATAAATAGAGTAGAACAAAGCAGACAGAAGTCCCCAGGCCGGGATTCTTCTTAGATGAAGTGAATGGCCGGAGCTGGGGTTCATTGTCTTCTTGTACTCTGGGTCAGCCACGTGGAGAGCTGCTTCGTCTCCCATTGCCTTATTTGAAACGGGGGTATTGACAACTGAAATCTGTCCGCAGGAAGGAGACTGGGTGCCAAGGGGTCTGGAATTCACATCTTGTGAGAACCGGCCAAAGGAATGGGATCTGAATGTTCTAGGGACGACATCACATTTACCGTAAAATATTGGAAGGACTTTTATGTGGGAGATGACTAAAGTATCTCCCTGTCGGGAAGTCAGTAACAAAATTGGAGAATGGAGACAAAAATGAACAAAGGGATTTTCTAACAGTTGGGGGAGGGGGCTGCCTCTCGACTCCTCAGAATTCAGGGAGACTGGTGGCCAAGCCTCAGGCTAGATTCCTGCCTGGGTGGCACACTGGCCTAGGCACATTTTTAACTTTAGATTCCATTATTATGTGAAATCATATTTTTGGGTATTTTGTTTATTACAGTTTTGAAAACAAAGCTGTGAAAAACTCTTGGCCTTGCAGAGATCATCACATAGAAACCTTCAAACACCAGTGTGCAAGCTTGTGCAATTTTAAAGTTAAATTGTAGGCACCAGGGTCGTGCTAGAAGATCCCATGGACTGTAGCCCACCAGGCTCCTCTGTCCATGGGATTCTCCAGGCAAGAATACTGGAGTCGGTTGCCATTCTCTTTTCTTGGGGATCTTCCTGACCCATGGATCAAACCCAGGTCTCCCACATTGCAGGCAGATTCTTTACCATCTGAGCCACTGTCTGCCTGTCTGTCTGCCCAGTGAGTGAGTGAAGTCACTCAGTAGTCGTGTCCGACTCCTTGTGACCCCATGGACGGTAGCCTACCAGGCTCCTCTTTCCATAGGATTTTCCAGGCAAGAGTACTGGAGTGGGTTGCCATTTCCTTCTCCAGGAGATCTTCCCAACCCAGGGATCGAACCCAGGTCTCCCACATTGTAGGCAGACGCTTTACCATCTGAGCCACCAGGGAAGAGTAGGGAAGCCCAAAGTTAAACGGTAGGCACCAGGTCCTGCTAGGAAGATCACTCCAGACCCATGGGGGTGGGAGGTGTGGGAGCAGAGCGTTCCACTTTCCATGATGACATTGCTTAACTTGCTCAACAGCTAAGGGCAGGTGCTTATTAGCCATGAAAAGATTTACCGGAGAGGTGATTAAAGGGAGAGATTCCTTGGCCCTGCCTCCCAGAGAGTCTGATGATGTGAGTCTAGGGTGGGGTCTAGAATCTCTGTCTTTTTAAGCAGCATCTCTTAGACACTCGGACATCCTCTTCTCTTTCCTATGTCCATGTCATAGGTTGAACGTAGTCCAAAGTGTGGCTGGCGATGCTGGGTCCTGGTGCTCACAAGTGGGGCTTCTTTAGGGATTGAGTACAGGATAAAAAACTTATTCCGAGCCTCTGTTCTCCTCTCGTGTGGGCAGGTGCCTGGATTCTCACTGGAGGCACCCACTATGGGCTGATGAAGTTCATCGGGGAGGTGGTGAGAGATAACACCATTAGCAGGAATTCGGAGGAGAACATCGTGGCCATTGGCATCGCTGCTTGGGGCATGGTCTCCAACAGGGACACCCTCATCAGGAATTGTGACGTGGAGGTACGGGCAGGACATGAGGAGGTCTGTGGGGTCACAGCGGAGAGCGACCCTGGCACGGGGCTCTGGGAGGCCATCAACTCGTAGGAAATTGGCCTTACAAGGTTCCTTTGGAACCTCAGGAATTAAAAACAAGGATGACATAATCCAAGGGGTTCTGTGAAGGAGTTACCGATAGATGTGTTTTGTTCATGAAAATTTGTCCCCAGCAAATCCTGTTAGAGTCAGTTCTTTGGTTTTTTATTCTCTGGCACTAAGTCAAGTATATGTTTAATTACCTCTTTTCATAATCCTGTAACTAGGTGCTCCTCAAGAGCTAAGACTCCATTTTATTCATTTTCTAATCCCTAGACCCTGGCATGGGTCTTGGGATATGATGGATTCTAGACAAATATCAATATCTACCTCTACCATATCCACACACACACAAATATGTATGTCTGGACACACACACCACACTTTCCCAGATGCTATCAGTTTCAGTGAATTTATACAAAAGAGTGCAGGGCGATGGAACAAGAACTGGATTGGGAATCTGATTCTTACACTGCCACCAGTCATTTATGTGACAATAGGGAAGTGATCCAACTATTTTGAACCTTCATTTCCTCATAGTTAAAATGATGGCCTGAACTATAAGATTTTTAAGACCCTTCTGCACTTAGGAAGTCTGGAAAGAGGCATCAATATAGTTGAAGCCAGAGAGTCAGCCTTTCGTGAACCCATAAAGATGTCATCAGGCATTTTGGCCAACAAGTAAGTCTCAAAGACAAGTTGCTGTGTGCTTTTCAGGGATATTTTTCAGCTCAGTACATTATGGATGACTTCAAGAGAGACCCTCTGTACATCCTGGACAACAACCACACCCACCTGCTGCTCGTGGACAATGGCTGCCACGGGCACCCCACAGTGGAGGCGAAGCTCCGGAATCAGCTGGAGAAGTACATCTCCGAGCGCACGATTCAAGGTCAGTGTCTACGAGATGGGACGTTAGGAAAACATATGAACAAAAGCAGCAGCAGCATCAACAATCGCTCCCAATTGTTGAGTGAAGCCTGGTAAACCCATCCTATCTGATGCTCTACTGCCAGAGAAGAGCCGTTGTATGTCTTCTTTAATATACTAGAAATGCTTCTGCTCCTATGATAGGTACCCTCCAAATGAGCTAGAACATTGATGAATGCTGCCTTGTCCCACTCTGGCTTGGCAATAAAGAGACCTGCTCTCCATTCTGCTTGACAACATTTAAGACCTGGTAAAATTCATGGTAGCAAATTGCACTGATGAAGCAATGGGATTTGCTAGAGTAGAAGTGATAAAAAACCAACCCGCTAGCTGAACAGTTAGGTGATTTACTTCTTTGAATATTGGCTGCTTCTCTATACCATTGTTGTTTAGTTGCTAAGTCCCGTCCAACTCTTTCGTGACCCCATAGACTGTAGAATGCCAGTCTCCTCTTGCCCATGGAATTTTCTAGGCAAGAATACTAGTGATTTGCCTGACCCAGGGATTGAACTCGTGTCTCCTACTCTTTACCACTGAGCCAACCAAAACCGCCTAAAACATTGGTTTCAGGGGGAGAATGCAACCATTGAGTGAAAGCCTTTATTTGCTATGGAAAGTGACAAATAATGTCTTCCTACTGCTGAGATGTTGGTGTTGAGATGTGTCCTGTTGTGGAACCAGATTACCACATGATCTAGTGACTGTCTCCATCACAGAGACTTGCTGGATATAATCTCAATCTTTTCTTTTCTCAATGGGAAGTCTGTGGAGGAAGACATTTATATATGCAGTCATCTCTCTGGAGAAAACACATAGTTATGCAAATTTTTCATGCACTTGAGAAAGCATAGATTATGCAAATGAGTGAAAGTGTAATTATTGTCAGGATAAATTTGAACCTGGCTATATATATTCAGGTCAGTTCAGTTCAGTTACTCAGTTGTGTCTGATTCTTTGCAACCCCATGGACCGTAGCAGGCCAGGCCTCCCTGTCTATCACCAACTCCCAGTTCAGTTCAGTTCAGCCCCTCAGACGTGTCTGACTCTTTGCGACCCCATGAATCACAGCATGCCAGGCCTCCCTGTCCGTCACCATCTCCCGGAGTTCACTCAGACTCACGTCCATCGAGTCAGTGATGCCATCCAGCCATCTCATCCTTGGTCGTCCCCTTCTCCTCCTGCCCGCAATCCCTCCCAGCATCAGAGTCTTTTCCAATGAGTCAACTCTTCGCATCAGGTGGCCAAAGTACTGGAGCTTCAGCTTTAGCATCATTCCTTCCAAAGAAATCCCAGGGCTGATCTCCTCTAGAATGGACTGGTTGGATGTCCTTGCAGTCCAAGGGACTCTCAAGAGTCTTCTCCAACACCACAGTTCAAAAGCATCCATTCTTCGGCGCTCGGCCTTCTTCACAGTCCAACTCTCATATCTGTACATGACCAATGGAAAAACCATAGCCTTGACTAGACGGACCTTAGTTGGCAAAGTAATGTCTCTGCTTTTGAATATACTATCTAGGTTGGTCATAACTTTTCTTCCAAGGAGTAAGCGTCTTCCAATTTCATGGCTGCAGTCACCATCTGCAGTGATTTTGGAGCCCCCCAAAATAAAGTGTGACACTGTTTCCACTGTTACCCCATCTATTTCCCATGAAGTGATGGGACCGGATGCCATGATCTTCGTTTTCTGAATGTTGAGCTTTAAGCCAACTTTACCAGCTCCCAGAGTTTACTCAAATTCATGTCCATTGAGTCGGTGATGCCATCCAACCGTCTCATCCTCTGTAATCCCCTTCTCCTCCCACCTTCAATCTTTCCCAGCATCAGGGTCTTTTCTATTGAGTCGGCTCTTCACATCAAGTGGCCAAAGTATTGGAGTTTCAGCTTCAGCATCAGCCCTTCCAATGAATATTCAGGACTGATTTCCTTTAGGAGTCACTGGTTTGATCTCTAAGCAGTCCACAATATTTATTAGCAAAAGTCAAGCATTCACAGACTTTAGCATTTTAACATCACGCAGTGTGACTCCTGTCACGCTACTGCTGGTTTGGAGCCCAGAGATGAACCATTGTGATCAACTGATGGTCAGGTTCGTTAGGTCTGCAGCCAGCAGCCCCACCCTGGGCTCAAGGGGCAGAAGTTCCCTTGAGGTGGGTGAGTATTTCTGATGAGCCCAAAATATATTTTATGTTTCATATTTTACAGATTCCAACTACGGTGGCAAGATCCCCATTGTGTGTTTTGCCCAAGGAGGTGGGAAAGAGACTTTGAAAGTGAGTTTTGGTTTGGTTTTCTAGAAGATGGGTCAACAAGTTTGCTCAACCAGTTTGTATTTTCATGGCTTTGGGGGCTCACCTAACCTAATCTGATTGCTTTCTTTTGTACAGTAATTAAGTAGTATTTCTCCAATCACACAGTGTTGCCCTAACAGACTTATGTTGTCTCCTCAGCTGAGAAGATTTAGGGAGAGACTTTGTAGCAACACGAATAGTCTGTGTACTTACTGTTGGCTTTGGCCATCAACCAGCCAAATAGAAGGGCTTGACCTGAACTCACAAGACTCAGGGATGGTAACCAGCACGTATGTTGGAAAACCATGGCCACTCTGTGATCACACACACTTAGAATTACATGAAATTTCTGGCAGAGTTAGTTGGAATCATAATCTAATGCTTCTCTTTGTTTACTATTTTCTGTAACAATGATCCATTCATTTATTCCTTCATCAGCAGGCATTTATTATGTACCTTCTATGAGACCTACTGTTGAAAACATTATTAAATAAAGATTTTTCAGGGAAAGACTTTTCAGAGAAAAATTAGAGATTTTTTTCAGTGTGGAATAGTCAGTATGGAAATGCTTGAAGAGGCAGTCACATTAAAGAGGAAGAGAGATGGAGAAAAAGTAATTGAAGATGGTTGCCTCTATTATCGGAGAAGGTGATGGCACCCCACTCCAGTACTCTTGCCTGGAAAATCCCATGGATGGAGGAGCCTGGTGGTCTGCAGTCCATGGGGTCGCGAAGAGTCGGACACGACTGAGTGAGCAACTTCACTTTGACTTTTCACTTTCATGCATTGGAGAAGGAAACGGCAACCCACTCCAGTATTCTTGCCTGGAAAATCCCAGGGATGGGGGAGCCTGGTGGTCTGCCGTCTATGGGGTCGCACAGAGTCAGACACGACTGAAGCGACTCAGCAGCAGCCTCTATCATCACTCAGATTTTAGATTTGGAGTTAAGGTTTCCAGCAAGGTGCTGCCAGTCTAGAGTATTGCATTTCTGTAGCATTTCCCTCAAAGTCTGTTCAGGCAGTTCACAACCCACAGATGCTACAGGAGAGAGGAGAGAGGGAGGAGAAACTGCCCACTGAGCTCTTCATCCTTCAGCTCACTCTCCTATCACCTCACTCCGGCCCTGGCACGGCCCTGACACCCACCTTTGGCACAGGTAGGGAGGTGAAGATGGATCCCAGCCTGATCTGATGAAGGCTCCACACTCTGTGGGCGCCGTCTTCTGTAAGGGAGACAGCACTCCTGGCTCAAGGAAGGGGCTGTGCTCACATGTACATCACTTTGTCTCATTGTCAACTGATTAAAATTCTTAAGACCTGATTCCCCTATGCTGGTCTCTGTGGTTTTCATCGAGGAAATAAAACTGTGGTACGTGTTTATCCAGAAAACAAATATATTTTTCTTTTCTTTTCATAAAAGGAGAAAGAAAAAATTATTTGAGGAAAAAATATGTCAGTCAAAAAAATGTGCCAGCTTCTAGGAAGGTATTTTCATGCCTTAAAACCATGCATATTATTCACCTCTGTCAGATAAACCATCAATGACAATGTTGAGTACCACCTTAAGAGCTGTCATTTAAATCTATGACGTCAGTACTCTGAGTGGTCAGTTTTGTACAGAGGGATATTTTGAAGCACTTATTTATGGAAAACTTGCCAGCTGCACCTGTCCTTACTATGGAATTTGATACTAACACAGGATATGAGACAACTGGCTTACATTTCTGATTCTTAAAGCGGTTGCAAGTATTGGGTTTGCTTCTGATTGAAAATGAACCTCCCCTGCCCCCGAAGAAGGATACAGTGCAGAGATATGTCCATGTGATTTGTTCACCAGCTTGCTTAGAGCCTCGGTCCCGGGCCGGGTTCTGTTGATCCTCTGGTCGACTCTTACCTCCCTTCTCGCAGGCCATCAATACCTCCATTAAAAGTAAAATCCCCTGCGTGGTGGTGGAAGGCTCGGGGCAGATCGCCGATGTGATCGCGAGCCTGGTGGAGGTGGAGGACGTCCTGACGTCATCCATCATCAAGGAGAAGCTGGTGCGCTTCCTGCCCCGCACCGTGTCCCGGCTGCCTGAGGAGGAGACTGAGAGTTGGATCAAATGGGTGAGTTGCAGGGGAGCAAGTTCACGGGAAGGGAGGGGGCGGGCGCCTCCACTGCCAGCCTCTACTAGCAGCTCTGACTGTTTATACTTTCTCACGGACTTGGAAACTGCACTCCAGCCCAAACAGGTTTTTTTCTTGGAAACTGAAGCTCACATACATTAAATGACTTGCCTAGTCTCCACACCTCATAAGGTGTAGCAGTTCAGTTCAGTTCAGTCGCTCAGTTGTGTCTGACTCTTTGCGACCCCATGAATCGCAGCACGCCAGGCCTCCTTGTCAATCACAAACTCCCGAAGTTCACTCAGACTCACGTCCATTGAGTCAGTGATGCTACCCAGCCATCTCATCCTCTGTCGTCCCCTTCTCCTCCTGCCCTCAATCCCTCCCAGCATCAGAGTCTTTTCCAGTGAGTCAGCTCTTCCCATGAGGTGGCCAAAGTACTAGTTTCAGCTTTAGCATCAGTCCTTCCAATAAACACCCAGGACTGATCTTCCTTAGAATGGACTGGTTGGATCTTCTTGCAGTCCAAGGGACTCTCAAGAGTCTTCTCCAACACCACAGTTCATAAGCATCAATTCTTCGGCGCTCAGCTTTTTGCACAGTCCAACTCTCACATCCATACATGACCACAGGAAAAACCATAGCCTTGCCTAGACGGACCTTAGTCGGCAAAGTAATGTCTCTGCTTTTCAATATGCTATCTAGGTTAGCAGATGGGGCTTAAATCCCAGTCCGTCTGTTTTCAAAGCTGATACTCCTTCTTTCATACCCTGCCAATAAGCGTTGAGCTTCTGTGTCTCGTATCAGCAGTGGGGGGTGAAATCCCTGTGACGATGTTTTAGAAATTCAGATTCTAAATCGAATCTGTATCTAGTAGAGAAGCTGTTACTACAGAAAGATTGCCTTTCTAAGTTAACTGGCCTGTGATTCATTCACAGTCTCTCATCTTTCCTATTGAATCATGTGGGAAATGTATACTGATTGAAATACCTCCGGCTTCTTATTGCTAAGCCTGTAAAGTATTTTAACACAGTGCTGTGCTTTCTCACTTTTCTCTCTGAATCATGATTGGTGTTGACTTGAAATGACTTTCATCTTGTTGACTGTTCAGTTTGTGACAGAGTTTACATTGACAGGAGTGGGGACGTTACCATCAGCTCATTTGAAAATGGCCTTTCGATGTTTGGGTATTCTTAGGAGTGTGTGCTGCCACTTGGGAAGTTTTCCATAAAGGAAATAACAGGATATAGACAGCAAGAGCTATTTTAATCATGGAAACCATTTCATCATTAGAGTGAAAGGTTGAATGTGGTATAAATCATTTTTCTAAGTTCTTTAATTAACTTGGTATTTCAGCAGCATTTCATTGTGGAACCTCAAAGTGTCAAATTTGGCAAACGGAAATCTTGGAGTAGTGAAGACAGTCTTGCTCATGGTAGCGTTTGTCATTATGTTTTTTCTTTTATCGAAGCACAGTTGATTTGCAATATTGTGTTCATTTCAGGTGTACAGCAAAGTGATTTGTATGTGTGTATGTGTGTGTGTGTATATATATATATATATGCTGTGCCCATTTGCTCAGTCATGCCTGACTCTTTTGTGACCTCATGGACTGTAGCCCACCAGGCTCCTCTGCCCATGGGATTTTCCAAGCAAGAATACTAGAGTGGGTTGCCATTCCCTTCTCCAGGGGATCTTCTCAACCCAGGGATCAAACCCTCATCTCCTACATTGGGAGGCAGATTCTTTACCACTGAGCCACAGGGGAAGCCCATATATGCATATACACAAAAGCATATGTATGTGCATGCATGCTGAGTTGCTTTAGTCATGTCCTCTTGGCCACCCTGTGGAGCATAGCCCGCCAGGCTCTTCTGTCCATGGGATTCTCCAGGCAAGAATACTGGAGTGGGTTTCCATGCCCTCCTCCAGGGGATCACCTGACCCAGGGGTCAAACTTGTGTCTCTAATGTCTCCTGCCCTGGCAGGCAGGTCCTTTACCAGTAGGGCCATCTGGGGAGCCCCCTGTGTTTTATATATATATATATATGTAACTTTCTTTTGCAGATTCTTTTTCTTTATAGATTATTACAAGATACTGAATGTAGTTCCCTGTCCTAAACAGTAAATCCTTGTTTATTTTATGTGGAGTAGTGTGTATTGGTCTTTGTCATTATTTAAAGCAAGCGTGAACAAATCAAATTCTTGTAAATAATGAGAAAAATCAAGCGCATCGTCTAGGCTACCAGGTACTCTGTATTAAATTAATGAACAGTGAGACCCTCTTGGCTTTACTTCATTTCACATGACTGGGCAGTTAGGTGATGATCCAGGGAAGGTACGGCAGGATCAGTGATCAGGACACAAGTCCTTCTGGATTAAGCTTCACTACCGAGACTCAGAAGGTGCAGCTGCGTCTTCTTCCTATGCCCGCGTCTCTGTTGAATGATGCCCTGTCCAACAAACGCTTATGTGATGCTCCCACTTGAGGTGCCACGTTGTACAGATTTCGCTAAAAAGGGCAAAGCTAGTGGTTTTCTGTGAAAGCTCTTGCTGGGATTTGCTTGTATCTTGTTCAAGTCCAGTTGAGGTGAATAGAGTGATATCAGCATCATTGATGATGAAGGCCAAGTTGAAAGATGTGACTTAGGGGTGCAGCCACCACAGACTTCCTTATGCTGAGCCCCAGAATGAGACAGAGGAACCCACTCAGACAGAGGCAGCCCTGGAGGATTGCCGGCCGCTGTCAGGAGACACGTGGTGACAGCTGACGCCAGAGCACTGGCGCCCTGCAAGGAGCAGATGCCAGCGAAGGGGCGGGCAGCGGCTGGCTGGGCATGGCCAAAGTGGCCCGTTGGCTGTGTCACTCCCCAGCCCTTAGGCAGTCGAGGTGGCGGTGAAGAACCCGCCTGCCAGTGCAGGAGACAGGAAACATGGATTCGATCCCTGCGTTGGGAAGATACTGTGGAGAAGGAAATGGCAGTCCATTCCAATATCTCACCTGGAGAATCCCTTGGACAGAGGAGCCTGGCGGGCTACAATCCATGGGCTTGCAAAGAGTTAGATGTGGCTGAACATGCATACACACAAACACCCTGAATACCCAGGAGCCCGATTTGAATAGAGTGCCCTCCGGGTGAAAATATATGGGTGAGAGAAATATGTATAACCCACAGTGGTTATTTCCAGTTCCCCATATATTCAGACCTAAACTGCTGGAGTCATTCCAAACATATCAAGGGAGCAACCCCAAAGCACAGATAGAAACCCAAGACTTTGTGTGTTGAGCAGTGTCCTCAAGGTAGTTTCCTGTGGTGGATGGAAGAAACCCAGCGGTCAGTCCAAGGGTGCTCTCAGAAAAGGAATAGACAACTCTTAACTCACCCGTCAAAGATGGCCCTGGGTCCATTCCAGTGACTTTCCTCTTATTCCTTGTGCACATTGCTTGTAGAGTCCAGACAAGGTCATGTCCAAAGGGCCATGCCACCGTATGGGTCCCCATACCCATAAAGGACATTAAAAATTTTTTTTTTATGTGGGCCATTTTTTAAAAAGTCTTTATTGAATTTGTTATAATATTGTTTCTGTTTTCTGTTTTGGTTTTTTTTGGCTGCGAGGCATGTGGGGTCTTAGCTACCCAACCAGGGATTGAATTAGCTCCCCTTACACTGGAGACTTCCCTGGTGGCTTAGACGGTAAAGTGTCTATCTACAATGCAGGAGACCCGGGTTCAATCCCTGGGTTGGGAAGATCCCCTGGAGAAAGAAATGGCAATCCACTCCAGGACTATTGCCTGGAAAATCCCATGGACAGAGGAGCCTGGTAGGCTACAATCCATGGGGTCGCAAGGAGTCGGACACAATTGAGCGACTTCACTTTCACTACATTGGAAGGTGAAGTCTTAACCACTGGACCACCAGGGAAGTCCCTTTATGAAGGGTTTTGATTTTCTGCTTCAAGAAAACTGCTACAGGAAAGTCACATGAAGCAGGCTAAATGTCAGACACATTTCACTTTCTATGATTATATTGCCCTTTCTGGGGTGCATATCTAATTCATATTCATATGCTAATGATTTATCATAATTATAATCATGTCAATCAGAAGACATACATCAATAATAAAAATTAGCCTGGCATTTTAATTATGCACTTATATGGGGTTTGGCAGTTGGTAGAGCTTTCCCAAAAGACAAAGCTCAAGAGTGGAATTATTAATGAATGAATGTATACATTCAGTCAGACATTCGTTGGGCAAGCTCTTGGGGTAATTGCAGGTGGCCTCACTGGCCATGTGGACAAGCAGCCCCTAAGCCTGGTGTCAGTTTCTCACACTCCTCAAGAGACCCCATATACTTGCCCACTGGGTCCAGGCCCTCCTTCCCACCAGGGCTCTCATAGTTCCCCACTCTGCCTACTCCCACCTTCTCAAGAACTTGACCCTTCAGCGTCTCCCAGCCTGCCAGCCAACCCGGTATCATTCATTTCCAACACTTGGATTTATTCAGTAGTAATTTATTGAGCACATACTGATGCCTGATCCTGCAACAGACATTTCAGAATGGAGAGTACAGAACAGAGAGTGCTTGTCTTCAGAAAGAAAGTGGAAATTAAAAAAATTCTGTTGAGTGATTACAGTACAGTGCAGTGTTTAATTTCCTACTGAAAGTTTGTTGTTGAATCACGATGCCGGGATTCTTGGCCCCTGGAGGAGAAGAATTCAATCTGGAGCCAGAGACGAGGCTTGATCGCTCAGAGCTTTTGTGTAATAAAGTTTTACTAAAGTATAAAGGAGATAGAGAAAGCTTCTGACATAGGCATCAGAAGGGGGCAGAAAGAGTGCCCCCTTGTTAGTGTTAGCAATGAAGTTACATACTCTACAATGAATCCAAAGAATGTCTGGAGGTTGTAAAGACCTCACCAGACCTACTCCCATAATTGACATTTTAAGATAACAGAATTAGCCAGAAGGTTTAATCCAGAGACTGTCCTCAGGCAGAATACATTATTGTTATATAATCCTAAGGAATGTAGAAAAGGAAAAAAAGAAAAGTTTGTCCTTTCTTTCTCCTTGAGAATTCCAGACCCCTCTCTCCTTGGTGACCCCTAGACTTCTTATCAACCTGCCTAGGAAATGACTTTCTAATTCCCTCCCACCTCACTTTTTCTTTTAGGAGAATTATGTTGCCTAAGGAAAATGGGCATTGTTCTCATTCCATAACTGCTTCCAAGCTGAGAAGGGGCATTGTCCCTAAATTGGCGAGGCAACATATTCTCCTAATCCTCATATTGAGGATATCTGATCCAGGGGCCCCAAATAGTAGTTGGAGGAAGTTGCAGCAGTAGCAGGAGGTTGAGCAACCATTTGTAACTTAAAAGCTTCCATGCAGCTAGAAACAAATCCAGTTATGCAATTACAGATGCACGGAGCAAACAGCAAAAACAAGTTAAAATCAAAATTAAAAGTCACATTATGTCCATAAAGTACAAAGTGTTGCACCAGTCCATTTTAGGGTTGGTAGATGTCATCAGATGAAGAAGAGGCATCGCATGTGATTGTTGTCGAAGGTATTCACAGACTTGGAGAAAGTCCTTTCCTTGAAGTGGAGATGTCCATCATGGGAAGCCTTCCACTGATGAAGAGGCGAGTGCTCCACAGACCCAGCAGTTAGACCGATTGTGGAATGCAGCGTAGGAATGAGCCCAGGACAGGAAGGCATTGTCTTGAGGCTCAAACAGCAGACTCAGGATATTTGGAGTCAGCAGAAGTAAGCTCACATAGGTTATCAGGCCCATCTGAAAAGTACAAAGTCAGAGCACAGAAAGTAGACATAAAAAGATGCCACTTAGTTTTGGTCAGGGTGCCACCTCTTAACTCGAGTGTGATGTACCCACGAATCAATTCCTGGCACTTTGACAGCTGTGGGAGAAGAAAGAATAACCTGGTAAGGGCCTTCCCAGAGGGGCTCGAGGGATGGGCCCCCAGATCCCAATGTTTTTATGAGGACCTCAGTTCCTGGCTCAAATAGAGGCTTGCTTGACTCAGAGGCGGGGTCAGGAGTCGTCTCTCTTAGTTCTGTTAATGCCTGTTGAAAAGCTGAGAGCTGAGTTACATAACTAGTTAATTCCAAGGCTTCAGGGTCTATAACAATGTCTGTGTGTAAGAAAGGTCTTCCATAAATACATTCAAAGGGGGACAGACTCTCCTTTCTTGGGGCAGCTCAAGATCTCATTAAAGCTATGGGTAGGACTTTAATCCAATTGTCCTGTGTCTCTTGAGTTAATTTGCGCAGATGTCTTTTGATAATGTCTTTAGCTTGTTCAACCTTTCCTGAGGATTGGGGTCTCCAGGAACAGTGTGAGTGATATTCTGTTCCTAGAGCTTTAGACACCCCCTGAGTTACAGCAGCTTTAAAGGTGGAGCCATTGTCACTCTGAAGGCTCTGTGGCAGCCCAAACTTGGGGGTAATTTCATGGATTAAAATCTTTATAACCTCCTTAGCCTGTTCACTACGACAGGGAAAAGCCTCAATCCATCCAGTAAAAGTATCTACCCAAACTTGTAAGCAACAATATCCACTAGCTTTTGGCATATGAGTGAAATCAATTTCCCAGTCTTCTCCAGGACACTTCCCACTTCGTTGTAATCTAGATTTTGCCAGCTTTTCAGTCTTTGGGTTATTTTTCTAACAAATCTCACACCTTTTGAGAATATTCTTTAAAGTTTTCATTACATTTTTATCTTCAAACAAACGAGAAGCCATTTGGTAAGTACTCTCTGCACCCAAATGAAAACTCTGATGTAAACCCTGAAGAATTTTCCACTGAGCATTTTCAGGAATTATTGATCGTCCATCCTCAGACTGTAACCATCCTTTATCAGTAATCTTTGCTCTTCTTTTCTCATATCTTTCTAATTCTTCCTCAGTCTATTGTGGTTTTCCCTGTTCCACAGGACCTGTCCAGACCAAAGGCGCCTGCAGTGGGTTTCTAAAGTGCCGCTTTTCTGGCTTGACAGTCAGCCCGCTGATTACCTTCTGCTGCTTTACTGCCATCCCTGCTGTGCCCTTTGCAATGCATAACAGCTACTTCTTTAGGACAATATATAGCAGTTAAAGGTCTCTCCATCTCCCTGAAATGCTTAATAGGTTCTCCTGTTGCCGTTTTAAACTGTCTTTCTTTCCATATTGCAGCTTGAGCATGTAAAGTCAAATAAGCATACTTAGAATCAGTGTATGTATTTACCCGCTGCCCTTTGCTTAACTCTAGAGCTCGGGTCAGAGCCACAAGCTCTGCTAACTGAGCACTGGTTCCCTGGGGGGGAGATTTTGCTTCCAAAACCTGTTCAGCAGTCACCACGGCATAACCTGCTTTACGCTTTCCATCCCGAACAAAAGAACTGCCATCTGTAAATATTTCATGTCAGGATTGTCTAATGGGGTGTCCATTAGATCTTCCTGAGCTGTATAAAGTTAGGAATTGAGAACAATCATGATCAGGTGTTTCATTTTCCTTCTCAGGAAGGAAAGTGGCAGGATTTAAATTTCCACAAACTTTAAGCTTAGTTACTGGTCCTTCTAACAACAATGACTGGTATTTAAGAAGCCTATTGTCTGTCATCCAAATATTAACCTTAGAATTTAAGTTTCCACTCACATCATGAGAAGTCAGTACAGTAAGGTTTCATCCATTAATTATTTTTAAAGCTTCAGGTGCTAATAAAGCAACTGCCCCAATTACTCTTAGACAGTGGGGCCACCCACGTGAAATTACATCTAATTCTTTGCTTAGATAAGCAATAGGTTGCTGGTGAGGCCTTAGGGGTTGTATCAAAACTTCCAAGGCCATATCTTTTCTTTCAGTGACAAACAAATTAAATTCTGACCCTGTGGGCAAGCTCAGAGCTGGAGCTTGCAGGAGAGCAGTCTGAAGAACCTTAAAAGCCTTTTGAGTTTCTGGAGACCAAACCAGTTTGTCAGTTTGGGCCTGCTGAGTTTCAGCTATAAGTT